>JANAVB010031818.1:2959845-3212695 GCA_029216955.1 Iris pallida
CAACATGGAGCTTGGGTTCGGGTTCGGTTGAGCCGGGTCGGGTCAAAGTCGAACATGGTGCAATAATTGAGTTTAAATAGGTATTTATGATCATGGATAACTAGTAACATGTGCAACTCAAATAAATGGGACACAAGTATCATGTGGATAGTAGGCTTCATGTGGGCCATGTCCCACTTTGGGATTACAGGTTGGATCGATGTCGTTCCGAAATTAAATTGGAAGTTAGATCAAGTTTTACTGTAGATAATTAATTGGCCCTAAATTGACCCGAAGTTGTGCGAAGCAAATGAAGCACAAAATAGAGTGTCTGAGTGGGACACGAAGGTCATGGGTGTAGAGCGTCTCGAGTAGATCATACATGAGAAGTTGGTTTCAAGTAAATGACTAGTCATGTGCTCCTAAATTAAAAGTCACGAAAACGTGCACGATGATCGAATATAAAGTGAGAAATTACTTATAATATTCAACGATCATTGGTCTAATTTGACCCGAAGTTGAACGATGCAAACAGAGTACCGGGAACAAGTTTAAGTGGGACATGATATATCAAAATGAAGATAATCTTGTCTACTACAAACTCATAAGAGAGTTTCCAGAGATTGGCATCCCTGACGCTCCAGAATTCAAGTCACGACAAGACATTAATGATAAAAAATAATTATAATAAAATATCTATCGAAAATAATTCATTAGAAAATTTAAAATAACCCTAAAATTCAGGGGGCTTACAGTACTGGCTCATGGAGTCATACATATTACCCCCTTCTTGGTGTAATACAACACATAACATATACCACGTCATGCTACCGACCATTCGTATGTAAATGATGGACTCTTGGAGGTACTAGCATATCACGTAGGAACACTTAACACATATAGCACCCTCGGCTCACGTAGATTTACCTTAGTACACACATAGGGTTATCCAACACACACATAGGTAGTCAGATCAGGAATGAGGACCAAGACACAAGAGGGAAGAGAACAAAAAGGCACTACGCACTTAGGGTATGAAGTGCTCGTAAGTCATGAAGTGGCCCAAATGGCGCACGGGTGATGTGCAAGGTAAAAGGTGCACAAGGTGCCAAAGTCACATATGAATTCTAGTTAAAGTGAGACATGAAGATTCTTGAAGCTAAGACAAAGATCTATAACTTTTATGTTGGCAGTTGGAAAAAATTCTGGCAACAATTCAGCCAAATAGGACATAAAACAGCCAAAAATAGCCAAAATAGGCACTATGCGGCCTTCTGCGGCATTATGCAGTCTTATGCGACACTATGTGGCCTTCTGCGGTACTATGCGGCCTTCTGCGACACTATTCATCCATGCGGCACTATTCATTCTTGTAGTACTATTTATTCCATATGGCACTATGCATCCATGCGGTACTATTCATCCATACGGCACTATTCATTCCTGCGGTACTATTCATTCCTGCGGTACTATGCATTAAGGCGGCACTATTCATTCATGCGGCACTATTCATTCTTGCGGTACTATGTATCCATGCGGTACTATTCATTCCTGTGGTACTATGCATCCATACGATACTATTTATTCCTGTGGCACTATTTATCTTCCCTGCCAGAACCAGGACAGTTGAACATAGAAGATGTCCAAATATTATTTTGGGCATAACTTCCTCAAAATAAGTTAAAATTTGGCGGTTCAAAAGCCAAAATTGCGTAGAATGAGATTTCCTACAACCTAGGACCATTATTTTTTGAAAGAACCAAGTTTGATAGATCAAAACCATAAAAATCCATAAAAGCCTAGTTTTAGAAACTTAGATCTACACAAAATTAGCCATTAAAATCAAAAACTCTAAGAACTAAACTTGTAGAGAATGAAGAGAAGAATAATATAGACAAATAATATCAAAAGAAAAAAAAATCAAGAATAAAAAATACACAAATCTCCACTTTTGAGCAAGTTGTACTTGTCTAAGAGGGTTGGTGGTTGAGGAAAATGAATGAGAGAGTGAATGAGGAAAGAGAGTGTGGAAGAGATTATTTATAGTGGGTGAGGGTTGACTTAAGAAAACCCTAATCTCTAAACATGCTCTAACCATTCTACTAATGACATGCTTAAAAGCTACATACAACCATTAATAAATAATAAATAGAATTATGCACATGCTAAATACAGGATACTATGTACAGAATTCATGAAAGAATATGTATATTGGGATCGGGGAGTGACAATATTTATTTGGAGATATCTATATATGAAACTCAAATGTTTATATATATATATATATATATATATATATATATATATATATATATATATATATATATATATATATATATATAAACATATAATACAAAACCACTCGGCTGGTTTTGGAGCATATATATATATATATATATATATATATATATATATATATATATATATATATATATATATATATATATATATATATATATATATATATATGCTCAAAAACCAGCCGACTGGTTTTGTATTATAGAACTACCCTATATTTTATGTATTGGATTGAAATTTAGTGGTTGAGATTAAAAGGTGTAGACCCCACCACCATTTTTAAGTCATTTAATCTCAACCATGTAATTCCAATCCAACGTGTAAAACATAGGTTGGTTTCATAATACAAAATCAGCCGGTTGATTTTAGAGCACTCCTCTCTCTCTCTCTATATATATATATATATATATATATATATATATATATATATATATATATATATATATATATATGTTGAAGAACGGGTAATTTTATATATTAAATATGGTAAACTTCATACATATGGACTTCCTGTCTTATCTATTCCCCCCATACATTCAATGTCTCTCTCTATCTTATTGATCATTGTAGCTCTCCTTCCCGAAAATTCTGAAATATTCTATTTTTACTTATTTAATTAAATGGTTATTTTTTTAGATTTTATAAATAATTAATTATTATATTTAATTGTTATATTAAATTGTTATAATGTGATTTATAAATTATGCGTATATATAATATATATATATATATATATATATATATATATATATATATATATATATATATATATGTGTGTGTGTGTGTGTGTATATGCATGTATATACATAAATATATATACTATGTACGTGTATGTGTATGTGTATGTGTATGTAAATACAAATATTAATATAATAGGTGTGTATGTGTATATATGAATACATATACTACCTTGTATATATATAAATACGTGTACGTATATATAAATATATACTATAATATGTGTGTATGTGTATATATATATAAATATATATATTACAATGTCTAAAAATATATGGATATATAAAATATATTACAATAGCATAAAGGTATTATATATATAGAAATATATATATAGATATATATATAAATGAGGCTAAATACATATATATATTACTGTGGACCAAGCCACATAGCAGCCCAGCCCAAGTTGGGCCACCCTAAATCCCAACTAACTAAACTCAACCTACTAAAAAAAACCACCAGCCAACTCTATTTTTCCTACAGACCCGAAAGTCCCAGTCGGCCAAACCGAGAGCAGGGGGCATATATATATATATATATATATATATATATATATATATATATATATATATATATATATATACACACACACACACACACACGAAGGAGAGACCGAGATCGAGAGAAAAGAAAACCCTAAAATCGAATCCAACGCCGCGCCACCCCTCCTCCTAACCTGGGCGGCCACCGCCGGCCATCGCAGCGCCGCCGCATGCGCGCCAAAATCGGCCGAAACGCTGGAACGCCACGCGCAACATCAGCAGTTGCAGCCGCTATGAGGCGGATTCGCGACGATATATCGTCGTGCACACTGATCCGTTTCTCGAGCCACTTACGTGGGTACGTACCTAACATAACCCTCTTCAATTCTATTCTTTTAGTTTGTAAGTAGATGTCTTCGATCATTCAAAAAATTGACTCAAAGTCGAAAAAAATCCTGCCCCGAGACAGAACATGAATCCAGTCCCAATGCCCTGTTTGGAAGGCGAATTGCTATCAACCCCGAACGAATTATTGAAATCCATCTAAACAATATTGTAGAAAACCTATCAGAGTTTGAAAACCTTCTTGTAGTTTATGTTTTCATTAAATATAGTTTAAGTTATTTGTATTTGAAAATCAGAAAAAATCTATGGTAAACAGTTTCTGAAAACTTAGAAAACTCTTCGATACGACGTGCGTCCCGCTATTCCGGACGACGTGGTCACGAACCAAAAGCATCGAAAGGTGCATAACGGCTTCTTGGTCGTGTGGGCTTTGACGGAATTCAAATTGGTCGCGTGTGCGCGACGAATTTGATGCATATCCGTCAAAATTTACCGTATCGACCACTTTGCACAAACTCTAATTACTTTGTGCACGCTCGTCAGATCGAGACAAAACTTGTGCCAACAGGTCTGTATCATTTTTCTGGTCCTGTATGTCAATTTTGGTCCAATTCTGAGACAGTGGAATCGGAATGCCGTTTTGCGGGCCCCAGGGTCCCACTCAACGGGCGATTTTGTGCACGGTCCGCCGGAATCCAACTTTGGACATACCGTTGGGTTCGTATCATCAAACCGGATCCATAGACATATAGTTTGATGACCTTAGAGACCATTGACTTTGGCACACATTTCGGTGCAAATCGGGTCCAACGGCGGATATCGTTTTTGCCCGAAATTACCGTTTTGCCTCTGTGTCCAGAATTAGACTTAAGGACAGGCAATCCTAGCTAATTTGATTATTCTGAGGATGTTGGTACTGTTTATTTCAGTATCTAGAGACTTCTGCATGTGTTCACTGATTGTGGCTCATTGAGTGGTATATTGTTATTGGTTTCACTAGCTAAGGACCTCAGGCAAGTGCACTTTCTGATTGCTTTCGATTCATAGTAGCATTTTCATTTCATGTCTATACATATATCTTGCTGCTTGTTGATACGCTCGTCACACGGAGTAGTCGGGAGGGAAAATATCTTAGTAGACATGTGGACTACCTAGAACTATCCCATGATGTCTATTCGTGAATAATAGCATCTGCACACGACACGTGTAGATGCCAGATTTATTCCCTAGCCGTTCACATGTCGAAACGGATATTTCACACCACCTAGGTAGATGTCTTTTATTTTTTTTCTTTTTATCTCCACCGTGCCTTGTCATCAGTTTTCTTCCCAGTTTTCATATCTCATATGCTATTTTCATGTCTTGTTAATTCTATTGTATTTTTGCATTACCGTCGGTTTATGTACTTGTTCTATTCCTGGCTGGAAACCAATATTTTTCAGGTTTAGCCGCGATCACTCTTAGCACTGGAAAGACATGGGTATGCTGAGGTCGACCTAGATAGTGGAACTAGTTGTCTTTTTCATTAATTATGAGAACTGTGTATTTTCCTTAAATATAAATCTTGTAAATGTTGTAATAAATTTAGAAATATGAATGAGCAGTAAATAATATATTTTTGAGCATTTATTACTTGTGGGCTTGACAGCGTTCTATCGTCGACTCTGCGGCGTAGGCTGGCTTGGACACGTCACGTATCCGGAAAAAACGGGTGCGGGTCGTGACAAGTTTTCGTGGTGGCCCATGCAGGTCAGTTTTCGCAAAAGATTGTGAACTCGTGATGGTACTTAAGTTAGTCGTACCATTGCGAGCCTGCGCCCAGGAAATGCTCATTCATAATTAGGATTAAAATAATTTAGGAGGATAACTAGGATAAGGGTCCCTTATTAATTAGGTAGTTAAGATTGTCTGATAGGCCATGCAAGTTGGATACAGAGTTGTTAAATTTAGATTGCTTGCTAGATCTTTATAGATACACTAATACTTTTGATATGGCATTATGATCCATGTGGATCCACTATTCGCTTGGTTAGTTAGGCCTTCATCTTGATAATCTGTTCAATTTTCTTTTCTTTATTAGATATAAACATCATATCATAAATTAGAATTGCCTATTTTAAATTCCTTTTTGCTGTAAGGAGTTAGTTTATAATTTTTGATTCTGTTATTCGTGTACGAATCTCGAGTTAGATTTTGATTCTCACAAAACTCAAACTACGTTTCCTCCTTTCAAAAATCCCGCATATTTATATTTTGACTCTCTTGACCAACGCTGCTATTACAGCCTAGTTTTGCAAGCTTACTCTTTTATCTAGCTTGATTCAAGACATATGTTTATTGGGGACGCCCGCTAACATATTGTCTAATCAGAATCATTGTATCATGGTCTGATCAACCATGATGCATTTGGTTCGCTTTTTATTTAATTACCCTACGTGGATTGAGATATAGAGGTATCCAGGATCTCATCCACGATTGCTTTGACAATTCTTCTTGAATTATGCATTCGCCTTTGTAATCACGAAATTGTATTCAGTGACATCTCCCTTGAACTCTTTATTATTTTGTCTTCCACCGATTTGGAAAGATGAAAGCTCGTGATTGGTAGAGAGAGACAGAGTATTCCCATGGCTATGATAGTTATATACGCAAGTATAGCTACCATCAGCCAGCCCTGTGATTGGAACCTTGCCTTGAGTCACTCGTCCTCCCTTCGACACTAAACCTACTATCTTGATCTTCTGGTCATTGGAGTCCGAGAACGATTAGGATCTTTCCCTTGATCAAATGCCAACCTAGGAGACTACCTATTCTCAAGAGACCAATTGTTTTGAGCCTCTAATTAATTGTTTAAAGCTTGCCTTAACTAGAACCCTTGTGACAATAGTCTGGCAGGTTTGACAGAAATAGAAATTCACGACCCAGTTGTTAGAATTTTTTTTACCTTAGAGTCGGTTACCCCATCGATAACTCTTGTATACTATAAGCGAGTAGATTGTTCTCCTTTTGCCGACCATGTGTCATGGTACACACTTGTTTTTCCATTTATTGAGGACTAATCCTTGACTTGACTTATATCTACCGTATCCCGATACGTCGTGCCTTACTCCCTATTAATAAGAGTCGAGGTACAATATCTGGACTTTGGGAACCCTCTAACCTCATTACTCTTAAAACCATATCCTAGTTTCTAAGGTAGGTAGACTGTAAGCCTTCTAAACTTTTAGGATATACCAGGATTACCGAGTGATTAGAATAATTTCCATTAGGATGGTGATTAGTGCCCTTGGACTCCCACTTTTCATTTAGATTATTTTGTGCCCCCGGCCATGCCATTTAATATTCGGAGCACGAGACCAGCTGTTATCTTCCAACAAACTTCACATGCAAGATCTAGACGAGTTTACCTTCATCTAGGTATATCATGTCCCACTTAAACCCATTTCCTTGTACTCTATTTTTGCGGTACGACTTTCAGGTTAAAAGGATTAGCTATAACTCTTACCATAGTACCTACCCGGTATACTTTCCGACTTCTATTAGGGCCTTAACTTCGACTCAATTCCTTCAATCCAATATCTGGTTGTGACCTACTCGAAGCCTACTACGCACATGCTACTAGTGTGCCACTCGATAGAGGCCTCTTGTGCTACTTAAAACACAAAAGTCACTGAAGGTGCATTCTGGGCTTTATGAACCTAGCCAACCAACCCGACTGATAACTGTAGAAGCATGGAATTTCACAAACAGAAAACCCATGCGCCAGAACACAGACGAAGAACTTCACAGCAAAGTCAATAAGTATAGACATTCGAAGAAGGACTTTTTATTTATATATAAAAGTCTATTACATGTCTAGAAAAGGTTGTACAAAGGAGAATTTCTACAAAGGAAAGATCCTAAGTCTACAGCCAACGGCCACCATGCGCCTCCAGTTAGGCGCAGCAGTCATCATGCGCCGCCAGTCACCATGCGCTGTCATCAGGCGCAGCAGACATCATGCGCCTCCAACCAGGCGCATCCCACCATATCTTCAGCAGCTCAGTCATGTGCATCCAGCTCAGTTATGTGCATCCCTTCAGCCAAATTCTTCCAGCCAGGCTCACCTGGCCGAGCAGAGCCCAGTTATGTGCCGCTCTTCCAACCAGGCTCGCCCGATAAATGCTTCGATACACAAAGCATTTAACCCTCTGGCTGGAACCAAGGAAGAGAAGAGCACCGCAAATGCTGTGGCCAGGGGAGGCTTCGAAAGAGCCTCCAAAGCCGAAGGAAGACCATGATCGAAACCGCGGCTAAAGAAGCAGCTTTCGACACGATCAAAGTGGGGAAACCCCACTTTACAGGAAGAGAGAGCCTTGTACCGCCATTCCGATCTACGGCTCTTCCGGAATAACGGAGACGAGGCTCGAGCATCCCTATCTTTGGATGCAACAGGCACCTTCCGCCTGCCTCATAAGCCCTCGACTCCGTCTTTTGGATGTAACAGTCACCTTCAAGTGCATCAAAGACAACACAGCGTCTCATTTTCACCCTCGGGAGCACTTCGTCAACAGAATGCACCCGCATGTTCAAGTTCATGTTGGAAGTACGTGAGGGAATGAGAAGCAAACCTTCTCTCCATGCCACTATTTATAGGCCGGGCAGATCAAACCCACGCGCCAAGTGGATGGCCCTCCGAATTCTGTGCAATGAATTTACATTAAATGGATGAACCGAACGCCTCGAATTCAAAACGGCTATTTATAGCACTCGAAGAGCGAGACAGCCGCATCATTAAAAGACATGTCCGATGCGCCAGCCAGATAGCGCATCACACGGACGCGCCCTTCGGCATCAGGCGCATCACACAGACGCGTCCTACAGTACTCGACGCATTACAGAAGGTGCGCCCCCACACATCTCCATACCGAGTGGAACGCCAACCGACGCGCCCACTCAGCTGTCCATCGAACGTCACCAACATTAAATGCTGAACTGACAGAGTTGGCAGCACGCCTCCCAAAGACTGAACAGTTGACAGCTTTTCAGAAAACGAAGCGTCGGCAACGTCAGCATCATTATGACTTTGTTTCGACGGCTACTGCCACGTGGCCACTTCACCATCAGCATGCGCCTCTACGGCCATGCGTCTAAATCAGCATGCGCCTCTACGGCCATGCGTCCACACCCGCATGCGCCTCTACGGCCATGCGTCCAAACCAGCATGCGCCTCAAAAGCCATGCACCTCAGACCCTTCACTGATCCCTAAAGACAGAAGAAGAGTCTCCGGTTGAAGTTTTACATGCGCCTCAAAAGCCATGCACCTCAGACTGCTCTCTGATCCCGAAAGACAGAAGGAAAGTCGCCTGTATGCGCCACAAAAGCCATGCGCCCCAAATGGTTTGTAACTCCTAAAGGTTATGAGCCGCAGCCTCCTCCTGCGCCCAATCCAAGGCGCAGCCCACCAGATCACTCCTCTCCACCAAATCCGAGATCTTCGAACCATGGGTCGATGACACGTGTCCTTTGACTCAACTCGTCCAAGATTTCAGCAACGGAAAGATCTTCTCTTCTGCTACGTGTCGGCTCACAACAGCAGTATGAAGAGTTCTCCCCCTCGATCAGGGCGCAGCATCCGTGCGCCTCCATCAGCAACCTCCACGTGGCGTCCCCACACCGACGCATCCTATATGCGCGCATGAGCAGCCAGCCTGCAAAACTATAAATAGAAGGGTCATCTCCTTCACACACAGGCAGAGACACGGAGACTCAGAACACAAGACTCACAGAGAATCACCGGAGAGGCAGTTCTAGACACTCAACGTCTTCCTCCTCTCAGCAAGCTCCAGCACCCAGAGCAATCAACACCTTCAGAGAACCGATAACCGCCGTCAGCCGGTCAACGGAGTCAACGCATTACCACTCGCTCCATTGGCACTAAGGACCCAGCTTAAACAAAAGTGTACTCCTAGGACTACATCTAAGTCCTATATTGTATCACTGTTCTGTTTGTATTAAGATTTCAATCAAAACAATTTTAATGGCAAACAAGCTGGCGACTCTGCTGGGGACTTCTTTCTCCTCTACCGAGAAGGTCGTGTCACAGGCCGACGACGTGAAGGTGGGCTCCTCCCACAAGACGCTGGTAGTGCGCCTCAATCAACAAGCGTACGAGGAGTTCATTTCTGAAGGAAGTGCGAGTCCTTCGAAGCGGCTGTCGAAGCCGAAGAAGACCCGCGCAGTCTGGGTGCGCAAAGTCGACGCCTCGGGCACCACCGTTGAAGGGGATGCGCCCGTCCAGCCTTCCCTTCCTGCTGACGTCCTCAGCAGTCAAGGTGCACCCGCTGATGCAGCGCATCTCTCGGGGAAGCGTGTGGCTGACCACGTTCCCCAGCCATCTTCCTCTCAGGCGAGGAAGATACGTCGACGGAGCAGGGGTGCAGCCAATGCCCCGCGCATTACTTCTGATGCGCCACAAAGAGCCTCTGTCTTTGACAGACTCACTCGCTGTAACGGCGAGGAGAATTTGGATGCTGAGTACTATGCGCCCCAACGGGCTGGTACGAAGAAATCCAAGGCGGCACGGGCCATGCGCCACAAACGTGCTATGTCAGCAGCCGGCCAGAGGCACGCGCTTACAATCACGCGCGCTGCCGATGGCAAGCTGTACAAGGTTGACTCAAGTGCTTCTGCACTGACAACGAGTCGACCTTCAAAGTCCTCATCTCGCTTGGGCGCATTCACTGCGTGCACAACCAAGCCGAGAGAGGCAAACTCTGTGGTCTTGAACTCCCACGCCTCCTCTGGTTGTGCGTTCGAGGTCCGTTCAAGTCACTTCAAATGCTGTGGTTCCCCCACTACTGATCGTGATGCCTGCTTGGTATTAGATCAGGGGGCGCAGCACTCACCCGACCACCCCGGCGCTTGGCCCTGCCATGCGCCTGAGAGGGGTGTGAGGGTAGCACTCTCCTCCAACGACCTGTGCAACGTGATCACTCACAAGCGCCGGTCAGGAGAGTTGACCAACAAGCACGATGCGCCTCTCACGGGGCACACTTGTGCAGTGGTCACCATCAACTGCTGTTGCAAGACGGCAGTACCGCCAAAGCAGTCGGTCTTCCAACGGCTACAATCATCGACACCCCTCCGACATCGCCTTGGGACGAAGGTGTCAGCAGAAGAGGAGCTAAAGGTTGCTTCATGCAACGTGATCTCCAACTCCTCATCTGTCCAGAAGACGACTGCCAATTCCTCGTCTTCATCCAAAAGCCAGTCGAGGAAAACCAAGGCAGCTGTCTCGACCTCTGGAGTGTTCGAAGGCACTCGGTCGAGGAAGAAGTCCTTGGAGGAAGCTGGGGGTAGCCAGACCCTTATCGAGCCTCCTTCCGAAGACGAAGATGTCCAAAGCACAGCTGCGGCGGATCTTCATCAAGGCGAAGATGGCCTCCCTGAAGCCCCTCAAAATGACGATGTCCTCCAGGACACCGCCGGGGGTAGTGCTGGAAACGAAGAGGCCCTTCAAGACAGAGCTGAGGGCAGTCAGACCCTTGCAGATGCGCCTGTCGAAGACGAACTCCAGAATGTGGCTGGGGGTAGCCAAACACCAGGAGAAGTGACTCCCCCACATGAGAGCGAGGCTGAGAGCGAAGCCTCGACTAATCCATCCACTTCTGGCCGTGTCATGACAGTATACATGACCGGGGGTGATCTTGAGACTGATGCGCCACCACAGGACATTGTCCAGCGCATAGACTCGCTAGAGGGAGGACTCAAAACCCTCTCTGCCTCAATGCAAGCACTGACTCAAGCAGTGTTTGAGATGCGGTCGGCCTTGATCAGGACACCTTCAAATGGTCCCGACCCAGGAGCCAATAGAGAGTCGAGTGTGCCCCTCCAACGGACACCCTCAGACACAGAAGCACCCCGGACGTCGGAGCCCTCAAATGCTCCACTCCAGGTGGTACCTCCTTCCCCGACTCCTAGCTCCACGAAGGACGTGGTCGAAATGATCAAAGATCTGCGGGAGCGCTTCGAGTCCAAGAACAGACAGGAGGAGCGCCAGAAGATGGGCATTCCCCAGCCTTATCCCCTTGAGTGGAACAAGGTGGTTTATCCCCCAAAGTATAAACCACAAACACTCACGCCGTATGACGGGAAGGACTCTCCACGACGGTACCTGATGTACTTCCAGTCGCAGACAGGGCATCTTCCAAAGGAGGACGCGCTCCTCACCAGCATCTTTGTTGGGGCCCTGAAAGGGGTGGCGTATGACTGGTACTGCAGCCTCCCCGATCATTCCATATCATCCTTTGACGACCTGACACGCCTCTTCCTCGACCGCTTCTACGACGGTGGGAAGGACATGACGATGGCGTCTCTCATTGAGATACGCCAGAAGGACAAGGAAACGGTTCGGGCATTCATCGAACGCTTCCGTCAGGCCTGCTTCAGGCTACCTCCAGGCATGCCAGAACATGCGCTTCTCTCCGCTTGCAGTATGAACATGCTGCCTGCAGTAAAGCTCTGGCTTAACTCTACTCCCCCTTCCGACTGGAGCTCCCTAATCATCGAAGCTGAAGCTGCAGAGAAGAAGGCAGCCAATGCACGTCTTCTGGGTGTTAGTTTCCCCGCCTTTGACGATAAGGGGAAAAAGTCCGCAATCAACAACTCCGGACGAGAAACAAAGGGGAAACAGGCATTGACTGTTAATGCCTCGAAGGGCGCATCTGCGCCTACTCAAAAGCCTCCACTGGCACCGAGACCCAAGGAGGTTTATTCATTCAATGATGACGACACCCTGCAACTCTTTGAGATACTGAAGCAGGGTGACAAGATCAAGCTTCCGGACCCGAAGCGGCCCGATGAAGTCGGGAAAGTGGACAACCCGAGGTACTGTCACTACCATCGGTTTGTCGGACACCCGACCAAGGACTGCTACGTCCTCAAAAATTACATCCAGTGCATGATCAATGCGGATGTAATCTCCGTCGACTACGAAGAGAAGACGGTGTCAGCTAATGTGGTGTCACTTCAGTTCGGCACCTTGCCGCCGACTACCACACAAGATGGCGTCGTCCCCATCCCTAAGGCGACAATGGAGGTGGTGAACTTTCCACCCACCCGTGACAATGTGAGTAGACTTGTCCCACTCACCACATCTCGAGGAGAGGTCCTCTGGGTTCACCCCGACCTCGTCTCCGAGGTAACTCAACCGGAGGTACGCCCTACCTCTAAAGCAAAAGGCAGGAAGATCAAGTCTTGCCGCACGGTCTCTTCTTCAACGGAAGAGGCGCTTCCTGTGCAGACGCGTGCACAACAGAACTCCCAGCCCGGTGAAGCTGCCGCCGAAGTGGTGCCTCCTGGCACCATCCCTGAGGAGGGTCCATCCAAGCCCTCAGCAGCCAATAAACAAAAGCAAGTGGAGGCCCGTTTCGACAGACCTCTGCGGAAAGAAAATGCTTCGGGGCTAGCCAAGCCCCACAATTTTGACATTCTGGCACAACTGGCCAGTACTCCTGCACGCTTAAGAATCAAACGTCACTGAAGGAAGCCCCGTTTGGCGGATGTTCTTCGATAGCGCTTCAAGAACGGGCCCCAACGGCCAAATCATCGCAGGAGTGGGGGTAGTCTTGGTCTCCCCCGATCAGCTGGTCATCCAGCGCGCATACTCTCTTTCGAAGCCGTGCTCCAATAATGTTGCTGAGTACAATGCACTCGTCATGGGACTCCAGCTAACACAACAGCTGGGGGTGGATCATCTGGAAGCCTACGGCGACTCGAAACTCGTCGTAAACCAGATTCGGGGGCAATACGAGGTTTGCCATGAAGATTTGATCCCTTACCATGAAGTTGCATTGAACATCATTTCAACCTTCACCGGGTTCTTCATCGAACATGTACCCCGCCTACAAAACTTGGAGGCTGACGCTCTGGCTGGCCTCGCAGCCTCATTGGCCGCGCCCCTTGGGACTCAACATTATGTTACGGTGACTGGCCGAGACCTGATTTGTCCCAGAAACAACCTATGTTTGCAAATGGCTCACGCCATGCCGACAAACACTGGGGTTAATGTCCGAGACTGGAGGTTTCCGTTCATCGACTTTGCTGTCTACGGAATCCTTCCAGAGGACCCGAAGGAAGCCGTCTCAGTCAGGAGACGCTCTCTTCGATTCTACTACGATACAGCCACTAAAACGCTGTACCGACGCTCCTTCGACGGGCTTCTCCTTCGATGCCTGTCTAACGAAGAAGCAGCCGAAGCTCTTCGAGAAGCTCATACAGAACTTGCGGAGCTCACCAACCAGGGCCTAAGTTGCAAGATCGACTGCGACGTATGGGCTACTACTGGCCAACCATAGTTGCCGACGCAGTGGAATATGCTAAGAAGTGCCATGCATGCCAACTTCATGCAGACTTCATACATACACCATCTGAACCTCTACATCCTACAGTCGCCTCCTGGCCATTCGAAGCCTGGGGCATGGACATTGTAGGGCCAATCACCCCTCCTTCATCAAGAGGACATCGTTTCATCCTGGCCATCACCGATTACTTCTCCAAATGGGCGGAAGCAGTCCCACTAGCGGAAGTAAAAAGCTCCAGGGTGGTCAGCTTTATCAAACACCATGTCATTTACCGTTTCGGGGTACCCCGGCGGATCATCCATGACAATGGTCCTCAGTTTATCAGCCACATTTTCAGCAGGTTCTGTGACAAGAATCGCATTCAAAACGTGGCCTCAACCGCCTACAATCCGGCAGCAAACGGATTGGCCGAGGCGTTCAACAAAACTATCGTCAGGCTACTCAAAAAAGTCGTGTCATCCAACAAACGCGACTGGGACGAAAAGCTTGGCGAATGCCTTTGGGCCTACCGCACAACGGTACGGACCCCAACAGGCAATACTCCATTCTTCCTGGTCTACGGGAGCGAAGCAGTACTGCCTCTCGAGATACAGATACCTTCGCTCCGTGTGGCAATCACAAACGATCTCACAGAAGAAGACAATCAACGTCGTCGTCTGCGGGAACTGGAGGCACTTGACGAAAAGCGTCTCCTAGCTCAACAACGCATCGAACTTTACCAAGCCCGTATATCACAGGCTTTCAACAAGAAGGTCAAGCAAAGAACTTTCCAAGTTGGTGACCTGGTTTTAGCAGTCAGAAGGCCAATGGTGTTAACTCACAAGACACCAGGGAAGTTCGAGCCCAAATGGGAAGGACCCTTCATCATCGAGACGGTATACTCAAACGGTGCTTACCGTCTCGCCAAACCCAATGGGGACTTGTTCATGATGCCCATCAACGGCAAGTTCCTAAAGAAGTACTATTCTTGACATCCTCCAAGACATGTATTTCCCCAAACAACCTCTTCTCACAAAATTAATCGCTTCCGGAACCCAGCTGTTCCGTGGCATCCTTCCGTAGAAAGATAACCACGTCCACATTACCTCTGAGTTGTCTCTCTACATCCTACAAAGCGGAACCTTACACTTCGTGAGCTTACGCTATCCTTCATGTTTACCACGTCCACATTACCTCTGAGTAAACATCCCGTACAAACAACTCCTATGTTGTCGTACATTGATCGCAGAACTTCTACGTCCACATTACCTCTGAGTTGTTCAGCGTATCCCCCAGGATCATTCCTACCACGTCCATAAACACCTCTGAGTAGGAAGATTCTATCATTCGAACCTAATGATTGCCATGTCCACATTACCTCTGAGCAAACATGTTGGTTCCTTTATACTTATTATCTGTACCTAAAAACCAAGGTGCGCAAAAGATAATAGGTCCACATAAATCATCAAGTTCATGAGATTAAAAATGAACACATCACAAAGAGATAGTGTATTTCTTTATTTTTCAAAAAAAAAAGAGAGTACAGAAATACGCTATTTCCCCAGCAAGAATTGAAAAAACACATAAAAAGAAGAGAAGCTACAATCCCCGATCCTCCCCAGGGTGGGATGAGAGTTCTCTGACTCGACGTCTCAGGTCGGCAGTACGAGTTTCCACAGTCGCCTGGACTTGCAGCTCGGCTTCTTGACGCATTAACCCGACAGCCTCAGCAGAAGTTTTACTCTCATACTTCTCATCAAGCTGTCGTCGCTGCTGAGCCAAAGCAAGGGTCCGCTGAGTAAGAGTCGCTTCCTCCTGCTTGAATGCCACGTGTTCAGCCAGGACACGATCAGCTTCTAGTTGAAGTTGGGCCCGCTGGTCTTCAAGACGGCGCATCTGAGCATCAACCTCTGCGATGTTAGCGTCCACCGCAGCCCGCTTCTCCGTCGTCTTCTCCATAGATTGAGACAACTGCTCCGCCGCAGCCTCAGTCCCAGCCACTTCACGCTCCCAACTACTCACATCGGCCCGATGGGAAGCCTCGATTTCAGCAATCAACTTCCCTATCTCTGCATCTATCAAGACAGAGAGGTCATTTCATTGGATGCGCTGCAGTTTTGCGAGCCGCTCGTCCAGCTCAATCACCGAAACCTCCAGAATTTCGGCCATATGGTCATGGCCTTGGTGAATGCAGATCAGCTCGATACAAGGCATTGCCAAAGCTTTTGCTGTCGCAAAGCTTCCCTTGTCATCCATCACTGCAGATACTCCTTTCTCCAGCATTTTGTACACTCCCTCGACGAGGAACTTCACATACTCGTCGGCATCCGCCAGCACCTGCGGCGTCATAGCAGGAGTTGGGGGAGCTACTACAGTTTGCGGACCGGAGGAAGATCCGCCAACCTCGATCTGAGAGGTTTGAACCTCGGCTGCAATAGGCTCTTCATCAACAGGGGCCAGACTGCTAGCCCGAGGTGCCGAAGGAACAGAAGGAGCCGGCACATGCGTCGTGATAGTACCCCAAGTGGAAGGAGCAACAGAGGGTTCCACACCCTTACCCTTCTCAAGCCCGGAGACATCACCGACGTCAACGGCCACCTCTTCTACCCCCGACGTTCTATCAGCATCAACTACCTCCCCCGGCAAAACGGGGAGATCAACATTTATCTCCTGGCCAGCCCCAGGAGATAAGACCGGCAGAAGGGTCTCACTCTTCTCAAATCCCTCTATAGGGACAAAATCTGTCGCTACCGCCTGATCGGTAGCCATCTCTATGTCCATGGTGGAAGCCAAGGAAGGATTCGGCAATGATTCGGCCGACCTCCTTTCATCATGACCAGGAGGGGAATCAACCCTCTCATCTATCCTCACTGCTTCTGCTGCCCCCGCAACAGACTCCTGCAGCTCCGGAGCGGTGTCATCGGAAGATGATGAACTCCATTCCTCTTCATCACTAGGGAGCTGTGCACTTGCTAAACCATGTGAAGCCTCCGCTGTGGCCTTCGTCACCTCGGAAGCTGCTGCACCCTCAGGTTCCCTCCTGACATAACCCAGAAAAACCGGAACCTCCACGATGACAGTATCCTCCGGATCTTCCTCCATGAGAGACATCATTGTCGGCGGGATACGCACTCCAGACGAGCTCGTCATCTCTTCTCGCCTACTCCCACCCGACTTTGGGGTACGAGGTTTTCTTTTTAGCGGCTCCTACAAAAGAAGATGAGGCCTCATAAGTGGCGGAACCAAAATCAGATTTAGTAGGATGTCCTTACCTCTTCGGACGCCGAATCCGATGACACCGTCGGTAACGATGCCTTCTTCTGCTTCTTCGACACAAGAGATTCAGCCCCTGTATCTGCACATCGTTTCGATCGATCGCCCGAGGGTTCTGCTTGTGATGCGGAGGGGGCACTCCGTTGACCCACCCCTGACGGATGATGCGGTCGGGCCTTCATTGGCGTCTCCCCAGTCGCTGCTAACTGGGTGCCTGCGATAAGGCTGGTCTCCCTGTCATATCCGGAGGGCGGGGCAGCCATAACACAGTAAAATTTGGCGACCGAGTAAAGAATGGGCGGCCGAGGATCGGGGACGGGCAACGTAAAATGAGCTCCGGTACATCCGGCATTATAGTAATGCCAAGCTCGTGCACCATCCAACAAACTTCCAACATACCCCAGGGTATTACTGGGGTTATCCAACATCATCTGAGCATAACCAAATTGCCGCGCAAAACGGCTCGGCAAGTATGGTTCCAGGTAGCACTGATTCCTGTTCCGGTACACCAGATGGGACGGCCGGATACTTTGCAACCAGCGGAATCCCCATTGAGGCAGAGTGGTGGTACCTTCGCCCAGGTCCCTTAAATCCTCGTTGGCCTCAAAACCCAAATAGATGGGACCAACTTTGGTGATCTTCCAACCCTGAAGACGGGATAAAACCTTTCTACAAATCGGGACACCGGTATACGACCAGCTCCTCCGATGGAAACGACGAAGGAATGCATCTCCAGCCTTATAATCTCCTTCCGAGCCTGGGCTCATCACACTGGGATGATGCAAAATCAGCCATCCCATCAAATAGTGAAACGGCAGTTCAGCGCGCGGGAAGTTATTGTTTCTGCCTCTGTCATGAATCACATTTCCAGCAAACTCTCTCAAACCTCGCTGCAGGTTACATACCATTGCGGGGAGAAGAGCCAAACGCCGGCCGAAAACCAGCTTTACGGCTGGCAGGATTAAGTTTCGGGTCATCCTCTCTACGGCACCGGATCCGCCCGCGAACACGCAATCCCGGAGCCATATCATCAGGTAGGATGCCAACACCGCCTTGGGTGACATCCGATAAGCAAGATGCCAGAAGCAGCTGTAGAAGCGTACATCTGACTACTGGTCCTCATTTCTTCGGGGATTTTTCTCCCCTATCCTGTTCATTTCGGACAACACTTCGCTACGAGAGAGCGCCGGTGGGGTGGAAAATTGTGAGGGATCCTCCTTGTCTTGTCTAAAGACATGATCTCTCCAAGCGGTCACATGAGGCTGCGTCCCGTTCCTATCCCGTCTCTGCATATAGTAATGATGACTCGCCACTTTCTTGAAGACGGCCGTCATCTCCTCAGCCCTGTCCCCCAGGACTTGAAGTTCCTCGTTGGTGGGAAAGTACTCTTCATAGGGTTCCGACCCCCAAGGGAGTTTTGACACCTCGTACATCTCATGAAGTGCGAACCCTAATTCCCCTACCGGAGTAAAGAAGGTCCCGGTATGGATATCAAACATCTCCAGGAGTGCGAGGAACATGTGCCTATTAAGGTCAACACCTGCCTGGGTAGCACGGATCGCGGCAGTCAACCCGATCTCTCGGAGCTCAGTCCGAAACCGCGACAAGATCCAGAGCGTCAGTTTATCCCATTTGGAGACGTAATGGCACCAACCCTCCACCCGAAACTCTCCTGTCGGGTAGGAATGTTCCATCAAAAACATACGATGTGTAAAAGTCGAAGCACTATAAGCAAACGTATCAATGGGTACATCACTGTAGAGGCTCCCAGGACGTAAAGTCCGCCAAGTGTAAGAAGACCCAGACCGTACAACGGTCAAAACATCCCTTTGGTCGGAAGTAGAATCAATTTGGATGACACCAGTCACCGCTCCCCCCTGAGAAGGGGTAAGCTCCCAAGACATTCTCCTCTGGGAAACAAGGCGACAGAAGGACGTCAAAGGCCACTGACGTTCAAGTTGCTTAACAATCATATGCACTCCATTCGCAGTAAAGAACCAGTCCTCCTTGACCTTCAGTACTGACGAGTCAGTAGAAGTGAGACGGTCTCCAAACAGGAACTCAGGCTTCAGGAAGGTCACTTTATCAGATGTGGAGGGTTTAATAACTCCACGCTCCATCATCCGTTTGAGGAACCAATACTGCTGTTCACGGATTAGGGTCATTCTCTCAGGAGGCTGATCCAACATAAGAGCATCTTGAGCAGGGTTTATCACTTCCTCGTTATGCTCTACTCCCATTTGGTTGAAGGCAGCCTCCAAGAAAACTTCACTCAAAAGCGGGATTGCCATCGACACTAGTAAAAGATCAGAAAAAGTCAGAAGAGAACACACAAATGTGTCTAAAGGAGAAAACTGCGACGCATCATCAGGGTTTGAACCCATGCGCGTCAGCAGTATAGCCTTGGCGCATCTTCAGGGTTTGAACCCATGCGCGTCAGCAGTATAGCCTCGGCGCATCTTCAGGGTTTGAACCCATGCGCGTCAGCAGTATAGCCTCGGCGCATCACCAGGGTTTAAACCCATGCGCGTCGGCAGGCAAAGACCGCGGCACATCATTAAAGACTCAAGGCCTATGTGCGTTGGCGTACGGACAATGAGACTTACCAACCACCTCCGGCCGAACTTCGACAGGCCAACGAGGAACGATAGCCGCCGCAACTTCCGCGGGCTCCTTCGCTTTCTCCTTCCCCTTGCCGGCAGCGCCGCGAGGAGTCTTGGGAGCCATTCTCTCGAAGAAGGAGAAGTTAGAGTTTTTGAAGAAGAAACTCTAAAGAAGCAGAGGCACAGAGAAGAAGAACCCTTTCTCTCTCCAACTCTTACCTATTTATAGGGCTTGGTCGCACGCGTGAACAGATGACGTATGATCTCAGCCGTCGCCTCGGGTTCTATGCAAGGATAGCAGCAAATAAAACCAAAAGATCATCATTAATCTTTTCGGTTACCGAGGCATCATCATCATCAACTGAGAAGAGCATGCGCCCGAACAGGCATGCGCCCAGAAATCATGCGCCCTGACCTCCATGCTTCTTATTCAAAGTATTCCAAAACTTATTCAAAAGTTTTGAAAACTTTGAAGGGGGACTTGTAGAAGCATGGAATTTCACAAACAGAAAACCCATGCGCCAGAACACAGACGAAAAACTTCACAGCAAAGTCAATAAGTATAGACATTCGAAGAAGGACTTTTTATTTATATATAAAAGTCTATTACATGTCTAGAAAAGGTTGTACAAAGGAGAATTTCTACAAAGGAAAGATCCTAAGTCTACAGCCAACGGCCACCATGTGCCTCCAGTTAGGCGTAGCAGTCATCATGCACCGCCAGTCACCATGCGCTGTCATCAGGCGCAGCAGACATCATGCGCCTCCAACCAGGCGCATCCCACCATATCTTCAGCAGCTCAGTTATGTGCATCCAGCTCAGTTATGTGCATCCCTTCAGCCAAATTCTTCCAGCCAGGCTCACCTGGCCGAGCAGAGCCCAGTTATATGCCGCTCTTCCAACCAGGCTCGCCCGATAAATGCTTTGATACACAAAGCATTTAACCCTCTGGCTGGAACCAAGGAAGAGAAGAGCACAGCAAATGCTGTGGCCAGGGGAGGCTTCGAAAGAGCCTCCAAAGCCGAAGGAAGACCGTGATCGAAACTGCGGCTAAAGAAGCAGCTTTCGACACGATCAAAGTGGGGAAACCCCACTTTGCAGGAAGAGAGAGCCTTGCACCGCCATTCCGATCTACGGCTCTTCCGGAATAACGGAGACGAGGCTCGAGCATCCCTATCTTTGGATGCAACAGGCATCTTCCGCCTGCCTCAGAAGCCCTCGACTCCGTCTTTTGGATGTAACAGTCACCTTCAAGTGCATCAAAGACAACACAGCGTCTCATTTTCACCCTCGGGAGCACTTTGTCAACAGAATGCACCCGCATGTTCAAGTTCATGTTGGAAGTACGTGAGGGAATGAGAAGCAAACCTTCTCTTCATGCCACTATTTATAGGCCGGGCAGATCAAACCCACGCGCCAAGTGGATGGCCCTCCGAATTTCGTGCAATGAATTTATATTAAATGGATGAACCGGACGCCTCGAATTCAAAACGGCTATTTATAGCACTCGAAGAGCGAGACAGCCGCATCATTAAAAGACATGTCCGATGCGCCAGCCAGATAGCGCATCACACGGACGCGCCCTTCGGCATCAGGCGCATCACACAGACGCGCCCTACAGTACTCGGCGCATTACAGAAGGTGCGCCCCCACACATCTCTATACCGAGTGGAATGCCAACCGACGCGCCCACTCAGCTGTCCATCGAACGTCACCAACATTAAATGCTGAACTGACAGAGTTGGCAGCACGCCTCCCAAAGACTGAACAGTTGACAGCTTTTCAGAAAACGAAGCGTCGGCAACGTCAGCATCATCATGACTTTGTTTCGACGGCTACTACCACGTGGTCACTTCACCATCAGCATGCGCCTCTACGGCCATGCGTCCAAATCAGCATGCGCCTCTACGGCCATGCGTCCACACCCGCATGCGCCTCTACGGCCATGCGTCCAAACCAGCATGCGCCTCAGACCCTTCACTGATCCCTAAAGACAGAAGAAGAGTCTCCGGTTGAAGTTTTGCATGCGCCTCAAAAGCCATGCGCCTCAGACTGCTCTCTGATCCCGAAAGACAGAAGGAAAGTCGTCTGCATGCGCCTCAAAAGCCATGCGCCCTAAATGGTTTGTAACTCCTAAAGGTTATGAGCCGCAGCCTCCTCCTGCGCCCAATCCAAGGCGCAGCCCACCAGATCACTCCTCTCCACCAAATTCGAGATCTTCGAACCATGGGTCGATGACACGTGTCCTTTGACTCAACTCGTCCAAGATTTCAGCAACGGAAAGATCTTCTCTTCTGCTACGTGCCGGCTCACAACAGCAGTATGAAGAGTTCTCTCCCTCGATCAGGGCGCAGCATCCGTGCGCCTCCATCAGCAACCTCCACGTGGCGTCCCCACACCGGCGCATCCTATATGCGCGCATGAGCAGCCAGCCTGTAAAACTATAAATAGAAGGGTCATCTCCTTCACACACAGGCAGAGACACGGAGACTCAGAACACAAGACTCACAGAGAATCACCGAAGAGGCAGTTCTAGACACTCAACGTCTTCCTTCTCTCAGCAAGCTCCAGCACCCAGAGCAATCAACACCTTCAGAGAACCGATAACCGCCGTCAGCCGGTCAACGGAGTCAATGCATTACCACTCGCTCCATTGGCACTAAGGACCCAGCTTAAACAAAAGTGTACTCCTAGGACTACATATAAGTCCTATATTGTATCACTGTTCTGTTTGTATTAAGATTTCAATCAAAACAATTTTAATGGCAAACAATAACTAGCTCAACCACTTGGGTGGAATCCTATTCTAAGTTACCCTAATCTAGTAGAAATAGTTTTATCATTGGGATCTTGTCTAGTCCATGTAGGTTGAAATCCAAGGTTCATCCAACCAATGAGTGATGTCCAATTAGGGAACCCATTAAGACCCAGTAAAACCCATCCAGGCATACCACCATATTTGGATTTCAAAACCGAACTGTTTGAAATAGGTCACTGTACCTATTATGTAGTCTCCACTCCTTAAAATGTGAATCCATTCGTAACCTTTATTCCATCTACCTGGGAGTCGAGATACGATCTTGTATTGTATTTATATTCCTTATTAGTGTGTTTAAATAACCACGAAAAAGATCACAACCTTGATTTCTTAAATTCCGTTCTATTTTGGAACCTTGTTTAGATTAACTCCGAGAACAGAATTTTCGTATTGCATGGATTGCAAGCCCCTCTAAGAACGAAGGGTCTTCGATGTAGCAAGTGACTGGACTAGAGTAGCCCAATCTAGCAAATAAGACAACAGGTTCATAAGTACTATTTCTATCTGTATTATTGGATATTCTCTGCCGCTCTAGAAACTTCATAGTTGCTCTTGATTATTCTCCCTTATCTTCCTGTCCTGCCTATTTCAGAATACGAATGGTCATGCTTATTAGAATTTGCCAATATTTCTTAGCCACTTGTGTAAATTTGTTGATTGTTAGATTTTGAGTTATTTGATAGATAGGAGAGGATTATAGAGGCCAAAAACAATATATATCTATTTGTAGCAATTTTAGCAAGTAGTTGGAAGAATTACAAGTTTTAGTGATATAGCTTTGAGTGGGTAGTGTGACCAAAGGTGGGTAGAAGTACTCGATGATTTGTAGTTACGGAATGGCTAGCAGGAGGTATAAATAATTCTGAGAAATAAATTTGAGAAGATTGTGATAATAGTGGATTCATTCTTTTATTTTTTTAATTTATTTTGAATTTTAGGCATGTTCATGAGTTATAATTTCGAGGACAAAATTATTTTTAAGGTGGGTAGATTTGTAGCTCCCCTTCCCGAAAATTCTGAAATATTCTATTTTTACTTATTTAATTAAATGGTTATTTTTTTAGATTTTATAAATAATTAATTATTATATTTAATTGTTATATTAAATTGTTATAATGTGATTTATAAATTATGCGTATATAATATATATATATATATGTGTATGTGCAAGTATATACATAAATATATATACTATGTACGTGTATGTGTATGTGTATGTGTATGTGTATGTAAATACAAATATTAATATAATAGGTGTGTATGTGTATATATGAATACATATAATACCTTGTATATATATAAATACGTGTACGTATATATAAGTATATACTATAATATAAATATATACTATAATATGTGTGTATGTGTATATATATATAAATATATATATTACCATGTCTAAAAATATATGGATATATAAAATATATTACAATAGCATAAAGGTATTATATATATATATATATATATATATATATATATATATATATATATATATATATATATATATATATATATATATTACTGTGGACCAAGCCACATAGCAGCCCAGCACAAGTCGGGCCACCCTAAATCCCAACTAACTAAACTCAACCTACTAAAAAAAACCACCAGCCAACTCTATTTTTCCCACAGACCCGAAAGTCCCAGCCGGCCAAACCGAGAGCAGGGGGGCATATATGCATACGGTTACATGTATATATATACGAAGGAGAGACCGAGATCGAGAGAAAAGAAAACCCTAAAACCGACTCCAACGCTGCGCCACTCCTCCTCCTAACCTGGGCGGCCACCGCCGCCACCGCAGCACCGCTGTGCGCGCGCCAAAATCGACCAAAAATGCTGGAACGCCACGCGCAACATCAGCAGTTACAGCCGCTATGAGGCGGATTCGCGACGATATATCGTCGTGCACACTGATCCGTTTCTCGAGCCACTTGCCTGGGTACGTACCTAACATAACCCTCTTCAATTCTATTCTTTTAGTTTGTAAGTAGATGTCTTCGATCATTCGAAAAATCGACTCAAAGTCGAGAAAAATCCTGCCCCGAGACAGAACATGAATCCAGTCCCAATGCCCTGTTTGGAAGGCGAATTGCTATCAACCCTGAACGAATTATTGAAATCCATCTAAACAACATTGTAGACAACCTATCAGAGTTTGAAAACCTTATTATAGTTTATGTTTTCATTAAATATAGTTTAAGTTATTTGTATTTGAAAATCAGAAAAAATCCATGGTAAACAGTTTTTGAAAACTTAGAAAACTCTTCGATACGACGTGCGTCCTGCCATTCCGGGCGATATGGTCGCGAACCGAAAGCATCGAATGGTGCATAACGGCTTCGTGGTCGGGTGGGCTTTGATGGAATTCAAATTGGTCGCGTGTGCGCGACGAATTTGATGCGTATCTGTCGAAATTTACCGTATCGACCACTTTGCACAAACTCCAATTACTTTGTGCACGCTCGTCAGATCTAGACAGAACTTGCGCCAACAGATCCATATCATTTTTTTGGTCCTGTATGCCATGTTTGGTCCAATTCTGAGACAGTAGAATCGGAATGCCGTTTTGTGGGCCCAGGGTCCCACTCAACGGGCGATTTTGTGCATGGTCCGTCGAAATCCAACTTTGGACATACCATTGAGTTCGTATCATCAAATCGGATCCGTAGACATGTAGTTTGATGACTTTAGAGACCATTGACTTTGGCACATATTTTGGTGCAAAGCGGATCCAACGGCGGACATCGTTTTTGTCCAAAATTACCGTTTTATCCCTGTGTCCAGAATTGGACTTAAGGACAGGCAATCCTAGCTAATTTGACTATTCTGAGAATGTTGGTACTATTTATTTCATCATCTGGAGACTTCTGCATGTGTTCACTGATTGTGGCTCATTGAGTGGTATATTATTATTGGTTTCACCAACTAAGGACCTCAGGCAAGTGCACTTTCTGATTGCTTTCGATTAATAGTTGTTTTCCATAAATAAATTCACTTTATTTATTTTGTATCTGAGAAAATTACAACTGTAGGAATCTAATCTAGAAGACGATTACTTTATCCCTTGGACGATGCGATGAAGAAAACTCGAACTTTGAAGAACTTGGATAGCAACTGGGCAATCTCTCTGTTCTCTCTGAATTAATTGTAGTCTCTGATGAAGATAAAGAAACTCTCTTTTATAGAGTTCTGGATAACTGTTCTGAAGCATACACTCAGTCAGTTACTTGACATGTGCATAACTGCAGGGACGCATGGCAAATTCTGATGGAGACACGTTGGAGTGCGGTTGAAAGTAGTAGAATATATCTAGGAGAGATTGATGGCATGAATGCCACGTTGTATAACTTCTGAATAAGTGGGTAACTGAGTACAGGACACGTGAGAATGTGTGTTGACTGTACATTGAAAGTCATCCTGGATGCCTTTGCTATGATACGCTATCTTTGTTGAAGAAGGGTCATACGCTAGCTTTTGAAGGCACATGTCTTGCAAACACTGACTTGGATAGCATAGAGCCATATAAGGCTGATACGCTTACTTTATTGATAAGGAGTCGTATGGGGTCCATACGCTCACTGATTGAGCAAGGAGTTGTATGGGGTCCATACGCTCACTTGGTGGGCAAGGAATCGTATGAGGTCCATACGCTCACTTGGTTGACAAGGAGTCGTATGAGGTCCATATGCTCACTTGGTTGGCAAGGAGTCGTATGGGGTCCATACGCTCACTTGGTGGGCAAGGAGTCGTATGAGGTCCATACGCTCACTTGGTGGGCAATGAGGGAGTAGACACGTGGCTGTCCTCAATCTTCTCAAATACGCCATATCTTCAAATACTGACAAATATCTCTCGAGCGTCGTGCTGCAGATATGATGGCTGACAGACTGTCAGAAATGACAGTAATGATGGCTGTGCATTTATGATGGCTGTTGAGCTGTCCTCGTAAGAGACAAAATATTTTCTCGAAAACCTATACGACGGCTAATCTTCATAGGACAGCTGTCTTTGCACGAAAGACGAAGTGTCAGATTTATTCTTCATTAAATACATGCTGTGCTGTCATCTCAGGAAATAATAAAATATTCACTGAGCGTACGGCCTTTAGATGAGCGTATGGCCTTGGCTGAGCGTATGGTTTTGACTGAGCGTATGGCCTTGAGCGTATGGCCTTGAGCGTATGGCTTTGACTGAGTCTTATGTCAGCGTGTCATAATTTTTACACCCTACAAGACCCCCTTCAAAGTTTTCGAACTTTATGAATTTCAAAAGTTCGAAATTACTTTGAACTTAAAGTGGGAACAAGTCCTGACACACTGGCATGAGTTTGTTATCTTTCTCAATATCAGTGCCAATCTTTAGGGATTCTGTTTAAAGAATATCCGCCGTTTGAACTTCTTCTTTTCTTCTATAAATAGGTCTTCCAAGACCTAATTTATTTCTTTACTTTTGCATTCATCTTCGAGAGAGAAAAAGAAACTCAAGACTCGACTTCTTCTTCTTCGACTCAAGCTTTATCAATGGCGCCCAAGGTTGATGCTGCTGCGAAGGGAAAGGGGAAGGCTCCTGCGGAGTCATCTCAGCCCGCCGCCGCCGCTGCTAAGAAGACTACCAATGAGCGCGTTCGTCGAAGCAAACGCCCATTGAAGCCTCTCTATGGTGAGGATGATGATGATGATGAACAGTAACTATCCCCTATTTAGGGCTCTGGTTAGAACCAAATCATAAAATATATCCCCTTTTTAGGGTCAAATACGTCAGAAAATATGCTTCCCTCTTTAGGGTTTAGCCATATTCCATGTTTTTCGTTTATACGAAAAATATGTTTGGAGCGTATTCTGTATGATACGCGTATTTTTGATAGAAATGTCAAAATATGCTGTCTTGAAAGAATATGCTATGGCGAGTTGTCTCACTGAGATACGCTAACTCCTGTGTTAGCATATTTTTTTTGATGATCATCTTGTCATAGACCATACGCCAATACGCTCAAGCTGAACATAAACTGAACTTTAAAATTCACTTAGGATAGAAAAAATAATCTCTGAATCCATCATACGCTTTTGGATAGAATGAGCGTATTTGAGTCTGCTGTACGCTTAGTATAAACTGAGCGTATGTTGAACTTTGAGTCTGCCGTACGCTTAGTAAAAACTGAGCGTATGTTGAACTTTGAGTCTGCCGTACGCTTAGTAAAAACTGAGCGTATGTTGAACTTTGAGTCTGTCATACGCTTAGTAAAAACTGAGCGTATGTTGAACTTTGTCATCTCTTTATGTTGAAGATTTCTAACTTCTTATTCTTCTTTTGCAGTGGATATTCTGGCTCAGGAGGCAGAATTTGAAGGATGTGTAGGAAATAATTATAACAGTGACCTATCACATGTTCGTTTTCTCCAATTCGATGGACCTTCCACAAGAATAGCTCTTTTGACCAATCAGGAAAATGACACTTTGCTGAACCTGATGAGTGGACTGCCTTTACAAAGTGTGGATGGTGTTACCCATTCGAAGCCAGCATTTCTTTTCGGAGATGCTATTGACATAAACTCTCAGCCTGCTCTGGACAAAGTATCATACTGTTATTATAGGGATGGTGATGTAAATCAGCCAATGTATCTGACTGGTTTATCAAAAAGCATCAACATAGCTCGCTTATTTCATGCGAGTTGTCAAAGACAAATGAAGTGGGATATCACTCCATCCCGACAAGCAAAGGCTGGGTGGATAGGATATCGTCAGGGAAGATTCTGCAGTTATACTGAACCACATGTCACAGCTTTGCAAGGACTGCTACCTGCCACCATCCCTCCTGAGGACTCGGCACTGCTGAAGCCAGTCAGAGTACCAATCTTTGCAAACGAATTTGCTCAACTGGAAAATGCCATCTACCCAAAACAGTCTATGAGGCTGACTGGTCTGGTAAATCCGGAGAATACCAGATGGACTGCTCTTGTGAAATAGATTCTGAAGAATTTTGGTGAACAGTTACAGGTGATAGGCCTATATGATGCCATTAAGTGCACTGCTTATGGTTTTAGGCCAAATCCGGATCTGTTCTTGGCGTTAGCGGAGAGGTATAACTACCGTACCGGCACCTTCATGACCCCAAGAGGCGAGATTGGATTCGCCCTTCATGAAATGGCATATATTTCACAGCTGCCAACAGCAGATTTGCCATATGAAGAGTATATCCCTTTCGTTGATAAAATGAATAAGATCTCTGAAGCCAACCCACTGGTTCTTCATGTCTTTGAAGAATTAATGTGCCATTACAGTATTTGTAAGGCTTTTTATAAAGGACAAGGTGGAGAAGGAGATTCCAATTGTTATTCTTCCAAATGGATGGCCTATTTATTTCAAGGCCGTACTGATGAAATTCAGAAAAAGAAGAAGACTGAGCAATATGTAGGTGAATTTAGACCTCTGAATCAAGCTGAGATTGACAGGCTCATCCGGGACACCACTCATGACGACATCGTCATTGAGGAAGACGAAGGCACTTATAAAGCCGGTAATAGGTTTGAGACCTATATTAAGCAGGGTGGCCAAGAATTATCTGCTGAGGGTCATCTGGTCGGATTTATCTCTCTCTGGCTGAGAAAATTCGTAGTTCCTGGCACCTGTTCGGCAGACAGGATGCACAGAGGAGTTGTCTTCGCAGCAGTCCGTCTGGTTTTTGGGTATAAGATGGATTTACTGACAGCAATGACATGTCGTCTGAATGCTGGATTAAGGGCATATACAGACAGAATGTTCGAATTAGCAAGGAAGAGCCTTACATCCTTTCCTCGGGTAGAAATGCCCTTTACATATTTATTTGGGTGGCTGCTTCTGCATTTTGAATCTCTCCTGGATGCTGGGATGGCTAGACCAGATGACACCTTTCTGGAAAGATACAGACACACACCAAAGTGGAAATATGACACTTTGACAGATTGTAGAACTATATTAAACAGGGAAGAACTATAGAGCTTCACTTGCGTTCCTCCTCCTGTTGGTTATGAAACCATGCCTGGGAGGCTGATTGATGGCGTTGGTGGCAATGAATTGGATGAGATTCAACATGAATGGCTGAAGAGAATCAGGCCATCTCATTTAATCTGCCGCCGTGACAACATCACTTATTTGGAACCATATCTTCCGAGCAGGTTTACTCGGCAATTTGGTTATGATCAATTGCATGTGGGCAATGCAACGACATATTTTGCTTATCAAGGCGAGTTGATTGATGGTGCCAGAGCGTGGATATATTACATTGCTAAAGGTACAGGGGCTACCTTTTCCATGCCAGATCCGGTCACCTATCATAGAGAAGCTAGAATATTGGCGTCTTATGCCAAGTTCTATGTATCAGCTAATACTTTTAATGAGAAATTTAGCATCTTAGGTAGAAGCTTTATTCATATTGAAAAGAAATCAACTAAATCAGCCCTGCCTAGAGATTGTCATGATCAAGAAGATCCTCTGGACACTGATGAAGTTGATGATGAAGTTTTAGAAACTTTCTTCTCTGATGACATTCATCAACCATTACATGTACCCATCGGGAGTACTGAAGAGAGTATATCTACCGATAATACCCCGAAGAAGAAGCGGGGCAAAGGTGCTGCTGGGCCTACCCCAAAAAGAGTCACTCGAGCAGAGACTCGAAATCGTGGAGGAATTACCATTCCAGGGACTTCTCCTGCTTCCAATCGAGTCAGAGATGCTGATGAAGTAGGTAGTGATCCAAAAGACAATTATCCTACTGTTCCATTCACAAAAAGAATAGGAAGGAAAGTGATAGTTTCAAAAACTAAATCCGTAATTTGTCTCGATGCAGAGAGTCCCACCGATCGTGCTGTGCGATTGGCTTCAGAAAAACAAGCTGCTTTTGATTTTTCTGTAAAGACAGAACCTGTTGAAGAAGATATTCCTGAACCTGCTGGGTCCTCCATGCCTTCTGATATAGGATCGATTCCGCCAATGGCCGATGATGCGCAGGTAATTAGTCAACCTGCGGTAGAGGCCGAGCATCCGACTGAAACGGCTAATGACTTACTGATTTCGGGAGAATCAGTGAAGGAAGCCACTTCTCTCCACCCAATTGCTGAAGCTTCAGAGAGCGAACAAGTTGACTATGAACCGTCGTCTCATTCTTTTGGAGAAGAAGACATGGAGATAGACGATGAATCACCGTCTAAAACTTTAATTGATGTACTGAAGACAATTGGTCAACACTCAGGATTGACACCAGAGCCGGAGAGGCATATGGAAGTTCAAGTTCCGAGTACTTCTGGGGCGAAAAGTAGTGAAATAAATCCCGTGTCAGAAAGCACTTTGAACAGACTACGAGCCGGTCTGAATGATCCGAAGGAAACTAAATATGAACCAGCTCCAGGTAATATTTTATTCATCAAAATTTTGTCTTGTCTCTGCTTTATTGTCTTTTAGTTTTGATCATGCTTCTTTGATTCCAACAGCTGTAGGAACTGCACCGGCTATGAGTTCTACTCAAGCCCCGCTTGTCCGAACTGATGTGGGTGAGGGGAGTTCACATTTGCCGAGTTCTCCAAAAGCGCTCTCTTCAGCTCCTAGAATAGAGGCTCCTCCTGCTCCTTCCTCTACTATTGCAGCGACTCCCGGTTTTGACACAGGGATAGCAAAGATCATGGGGATGTATTCAGATATTATTTATTCATATCTGGATACATTCTCGAGATGACTTATGAAGGATGAGACTATGCCATTTTCGAGTCTTCGAGAGGCGACTAGTTTTCTACTTTCAGCTTTGAGACAAGCCGGTTATGAGACCCAATGTGTCTATTTTGAACATCTCCTGAATGATTTAGAAGCAAATATCTACAAATATTGGGAGATCAAAAAGGAAGATATCAAATCTCTGACTGAAGCTGAGATTACTCAATTGGAAAATGAAGCCCAAGCTCAGCACATTGCTCTGACAGAATTCCTCGCTCAGTCTTCTAAAGAGTTAATGGCAAAAGACGAAGAAATAATAAGTACTCGTCAGAATATGGAACTCTTAGAGAAAGATGAAGCATCAAAGGCTGAAGAGCTTAGAAAGTTGAGGGAAGAGCTAGCTCGTATTCAGGAGCAAATTGTCTCCGTGGAAAAAGAACAATCAGAGATTGCTACTGATCGTAAATCTGAAGCTGAACGCTGTAAACTTTTACAGCAAGAGCGAGAATTGATGCAAACCAATCAGATTGAGGAGACCAATCGCCGTAGCTCTATTATTGTAGAATATGACCAACGAATGATTGGAGCTGAAACAGCAGAGCGAATCAAGAAAGCTCATGAGGAAAATATAATCGTTCGTATTCAGGAAATAATTTCTCCTAAATAGATCTTTTATATTTATCATGTATTGAAGTTTTGATACCTATTTACAATCAATGTTTGATTGAAATGAATATTTTGACTTGATTTTAATTCTGTGGATGATATTTTTATAGAAAAACATGTTCAGAGGTAAATAATACATAACATATTTCAATAAAATAGAATATACAAATAAACTTTGTAACTCTATCATGATATTAAACCAAAGATAATTTTAGTTTAATACTGATTAGAGAAAACAGAATTCAGATATAAAGATATCTTTGGATTCTATTTTCCATGATCTTTGAACTCGGAAATCAAAAGACGAGATATCATTTTCATAGAATTGATACATACTGAGGTAGAAAATTCAGAGGTGATATGGACATGATTTTCTATACAAGATCTTTATTAAATCCACTGGGGATCTAATAAGACAAAATATCAAATTCTCTGGGAAAATGATACATGGTAGAATATCAGTTTCCTCTGGGGATAACGATATCGAAATAACTTTTGTAGAGAAGAAGTAAGTAACTTTGATTTTATATTTGCTGGGGAATGATGAAAATATTATACATAATATTTCTTTAAGAATTTGCCATTGATAGGCATCATCGTGACTTTTCCATCCATAGAGGCAAGCTGGTATGCTCCATTAGAGAAGACTTTGTTTACTACGAATGGGCCTTCCCATTTTGCGTCAAATTTGCCTTTGCTCATATGTGTCATGGTCATAGGACGTCTGACAGTAAGGACCAGTTCTCCCATCTGATATGCTCTGACTTTGACTTTTCGGTTAAAAGCTTTTGAGATTCGGGCCTGATACAGCTCGATATTTTGTTGAGCATACAATCATTTTTCATCTAGAGCTTCCAATTCTTGAAGTCGAAGACGATTATTGTTTTCTGTTGTAAGTTCATTGGAGATTGCAATTCTCAGAGAAGGAATCTGGATCTCAAGGGGAAGAACAGCTTCACACCCATATACCAAAGAGAAAGGCGTACATCCGGTCGCATTGCGAACTGTGGTGCGGTAGGCCCATAAACATTCACCAAGCTTCTCGCTCCAGTTGCGTTTGTTGGAAGAAACGAACTTTTTCAAGAGTTTGATGATCGTTTTATTGAAAGCTTCTGCCAATCCATTAGCTGCTGGATTATATGCTGTAGAAGCTAAATTATTGATCCGATGGTCGTCGCAGAATCGAGTAAATTTCTGACTGACGAACTGCTGTCCGTTATCATGGATAATACGCCGAGGAACACCAAATCGATAGATGACATAATGTTTGACGAAGTTAATAACATTAGAAGTTTTGACTTCAGATAACGGGATTGCTTCAGCCCATTTGGAAAAGTAATCGGTTATTGCTAGAATAAACCGATGTCCTTTTGATGATGGTGGGTTAATAGGACCAATGACATCCATGCCCCAAGCTTCAAAGGGCCATGATGCCGCTATTGGGTGTAAGAACTCTGACGGTTGATGGATAAAGTCCGCATGAATTTGGTAAGCTTTACATTTCCGAGCATATTGAATGGCGTCCGCCACCATCGTGGGCCAATAATAACCCATACGTCGGATACGATCTTGAAGTTTAGGACCCGGTTGATGAGCTCCGTAAACACCATCATGTGCTTCACGAACAATCTGTTGTGCTTCTTCACCAGCGATGCATCTGAGGAGAAGACCGTCGTAGGACCGACGATATAGTGTCTTCGTAGTATGATTATAATAGAATCTGAGAGATCGACGCCGAATAGACGCTGCTTCACTCGGATTATCAGAAAGTATGTCATATAATACAAAGTCTAGAAACGGGCGTCTCCAGTCTTCAGTCGTGGCTTCTGTTTCATTAGAAAAGACATATTCCATAGTAGAATCGGAAGAAGACGAGGATACTTTGTCAAACTTTAATCCGGTATCAAGGTTGAGAGAATCTTTGTCTGGATGATGGGGAGAAGCCAAAGCCAGATTATTCTCAACGCAGAATAGTTCTCGGTTATAAACCACTATTACTTGCTGACGTCTGATTGGTATGGCTAATATAGCAGCAAGATTAGCCAAAGCATCAGCTTCTGCATTATAGGCTTGTCGAACATGTTCAATAAAGAAACCTTCAAAGGAGGAAGCCATAGAGAGTGCTGCTCGATGATAAGGTATTAAATCCTGATGACGAACTTCATATGTTCCTCTGATCTGATTGATGATAAGCTTGGAGTCTCCATAAACTTCTAAATATTGAATATCAAGATGTTTAGCAAGTTGAAGACCGATGAGCAACGCATTGTATTCGGCTATATTGTTTGAACATGATTGATCCAGAGAATAAGCCCTCTGAATAGTTAATCCTTCTGGGGATACGAGAACAATCCCAACTCCGACGACAATATCGCCGTTAGGACCTATTCTAGATGCTCCATCAAAGAATAGACGCCAGGTAGGAATTTCTTCAGAAACCAGATTTGAATCCAGAACTTCATCTGGAATCTCATCATATAATTTAGAATCTTCTGGAACTGCATGAGCTGCTAGAAAATCAGCAAGAGCTTGTCCTTTAACGGACTTCTGAGGAATATAATGCATGTCGTATTGAGCTAACAAGATTCCCCAATTAGCTAGTCTGGAGTTGAGAATACCGGGTTTCTTCATCATAATCCTGATGGGATTTACTCTGGAAATGACGTGAATCGTTTGACCGATAATATAATATCGTGTTTTCTGAACAACAAACATTAATGCTAAGCATTCTTTCTCGATTGGAGAATAACGCGGTTCAGCACCTGTCATTGTGCGACTGAGGTAATAAATAGCCTGTTCATGGCCATCTTTATTTTTTTGGGCGAGTAATGCACCAAGAGAATGATCCATGGCTCGAACATATAGAAGAAATGGTATTCCCGAGACGGGAGGTACCAAAACCGGAGGGTTCATGAGATACTGTTTGATATCATCAAATGCTTTTTGACATTCTTCGTTCCAGACAAAAGATACACCTTTCTTCAGAAGTTTGTTGAATGGTCTGCAGCGTCCTGATAAGTTGGAAATGAATCTCCTGATATAAGTAATTCTTCCTTGAAATCCTTGTAGCTCTTTTAAGGTGCGTGGAGGACGCATCTCTTGAATGGCTTTGATCTTCTCGGGATCCACGTGTATACCTTTAGCGGTAATGACGAAGCCGAGAAATTTGCCACTAGAGACGCCCAGGAAGGACTTAGTAGGGTTCATTTTAAGTTGATGCTGACGCATTAAATCAAAGATAGTCTTCAAATCTTGGATATGATCCTCCTTTCGTCGACTTTTAACTGCAATATCATCAACATAGCATTCGACTATTTTCCGGAGATGTTTGCAGAATATAGTGCTCATTGCTCGCTGATATGTTGCTCCTGCATTCTTGAGACCAAACGGCATCACTGTATAACAGTATGTACCGATCGGTGTTCTGAAGGAAGTATGTCTCTCGTCATCTGGAAATATTTTGATTTAGTTGTATCCCGAATACCCATCCATGAATGATATTCGTTCGAAACCACATGTGTTATCGATCATGACATCGGTAATTAGAAGAGGAAACTCGTCTTTAGGACAAGCTGCATTGAGATCGCGAAAGTCTATACAGACTCGGATCTTGTTGGTCTTTTTGAGGACAGAAACAATGTTAGCCACCCATTCAGGATGTTGTTCCTCTCGAATAAATCCGGAAGCCATAAGCTTGTTGACTTCAGCTTCAATTGCATCCATAATGTCTGGACGAAATCGTCGCTATTGTTGTTTGACTGGTTTAGCATTTGGCATGATATTAAGTTTGTGCATTGCAATCTTTGGATCTAATCCTGGCATATCCTCATAACTCCAGGCGAAGACATCGATATACTCATGAATAAGCTTGATCATGTCTTGTTTATCTGTTTCTGAAAGATTTTCGCTAATGAATATTGGTTTAGGGGACCCCTCTTCACCAACATCAATTTGGATCAGTTTATCTTTAGTAGGAGGTTCCCTCTGCTCGAACCTGAATTCCCATTGATTGTCTAATCTTTGAGCCCATTGTTCTGATTCGGGTGATATTTTAAAATCATCCTCATCTTCATCATTTTCTTGTGGGCCATCAACAGAGACCATATTGATGGATAGAATAGAGCGATGGAGATCGCCAATACTTGTGTCAGAATCCCAAGAAATGGAATCGGAAGACTCAGATCGTTCATCTTCAGATCGTTTGTCTTCATCGGATTTTGAATCTTCATGGACTATGTTGATAAAGGAAGTAGGAGCAATGTAACCCAAACCACATTTTGTCCTTCCGTATTTTAATGGAGGAATTTGAACATGCATTCTTCTTCCTTTTCCATTATTGAGGCTGGTTCTAAAGTCATAACCCATATTCTTGATGATATTTTTGGACTGTTGACTGTAGCGACGTAATTGTAACCTTCCAATATCGTCGTTTTTGTCATCTTCTTTCAGATTAGAAGGATTCTGGGGTCCTTTGTAGAAGAATATTGGATTTTCTCCCTTCTTTCGAGTAGGAACCACGAAGTACGATTTTTGTATAGACTCTAATGATACGTCTGTATGAAGAGTTTGAACAACTCCTATAGTTAGTGGCTCTAAGCTATCTAGCAATTGTAAATAACTTTGTACATGATTACAGACATCAATATACTGCAAAGGAGATGCTTCATTAATATTAGATACTGTATTTACAACAGAAGGCTGAGCCTTATCAGACTTGGTCAAATTAATGACAAAAGGGGAAGAGGAAGAGCGATCAAAAGTTTTGTTTCGATTAAGATCGATAACAAAAGGCTCAGAAGAGGTGAGCTCCCTTGAAGAAGATCGTGGATAAGTAGTACGTCCACTGACTGGAATGACTAGAGTATCGGGTCTAGCCTGAGAAGATGGAGGGGGAGTGGTGCGTCCACTGACAGGAATTATCAGCGAACTTTGTGGAGCTTGGGAAGACGATACAGTAGTACGTCCACTGACAGGAATTATCAGTGAGCCTTGTGGAGCTTGAGCAGATGATGAAGTACTACGTCCACTGACAGGAATTATCAGTGAGCCTTCTTTAGATAATTTAGCAGACTGTGGAGGAGTGATACGCCCTTTTACAGGAATAATAAAAGTATCGACTTTTGATATCTCATCATCATTATCCATAGCTTGTAAGACTTTTGAATATTCATCCTTGTACATGCGAGCGTCATTGAAGTAAGCTTCGACTCCTTTGAATGGATAGAGATCTACAACCTCCTTTTGAACTTCTCCATTATCATCGACATATTTGAAACACTGATGAAGAGTCGAGGGAACGATATTATGTTCATGCAAGAATGGTCTCCCCAATAGAGCATTGTATGAGAAACCATGATTGTCGATGATGTAAAAAGTAACTTTAGTGCGAAGATCGCCTATTTGAAATTTGAGGCGAATCTTGCCCAAAGGCTCACTTTTTCCTTGATTGAATCCCAAGATGGTAGTGATAGTGCTGGAAAGACTATGCACAGGTATCTTCAATGCATCTAGCATAGCTTTCGGCATAATACTGAGAGCAGATCCTGGATCAATCAGTAGACGATCAACCTTCATAGAATCGATATATCCTGTATGATATAAAGGACGGTCGTGTCGATTATCCTCTAGCAGCATATCGTCCTGCGTAAAGGTAATGTTTGGAATTAATTCCAAAACATTATGGCAATGAGAAACAGGTTCTGTTTCCAACTTCTTGAGGAGAGTTAGGCAGGTTTCTGCTTGCAGCAGTGCTTCACTCAAAGTTTCTTGAGTCTCTTTAGAGAGGCGTAAGAGCTCAAAGATTGATAATTTAGCTGGAGTATTGGCTAGTTGAGCCAATATATCAAAATTATAAGGCTTTTCAAGTCCTGTAGGAGATGACTTCTTCAATGGTTTATCGAAGCGAACTTGTTGTTTGCCTTTGTCAGCTGCTGTTGGTTTAGAAAAAATTGTCTCAGCAGGAACATTTGAAGGCTCTTCAGTAGAGACTGGTGTTGGAGCTAAAACCGGAGGGACATCAGGAGTTTCTCTAGGAATGTCAGCATAATCTTTCAGATATATTTTTCCTGACCGAGTTCCAGCATGAACTTCGACTTCAGATTCTGATTCAGGGTTTATGGAAACCATGTTGCAATTTTTTATCTTGCTTTTGGTTCTTTTATGCTTGATAAGAGCTTCATTCCAGAAACCAAGGCCAACACGAGATTGATTATGCCTCATAGTGATGGCTAAAGGTGCTCGGAGTCCTTTGCCTGAGTTCAAACCAGGAGCAGTGGCTAGATCATAACCCATCTTTGCCATTAATTCACGAGATTGTGAACTGTATAGATAAAATGCAGGCTTGTACCTATCTTCAGATTGAGGTACAGATTTTATCTTCGTAGGGAGTGAATTTCCTGCCAAGATGAAATTAGAGGTTAGATAAAAATCGGGTGTGAAACTAGAAGTCACATTACATGACTTAGTCTTTTCGAGCTTCTTTTTAGACAGAGGATTCTTTCGAGGAGGAGAGGAAGATGTCTCAAACTCCGTCATTAAATCCGGGTGGATCCACATGATCTCTCCCTTCTTAGTTGTGACAGGAACAAGTCCTTCATTCTGTGCTGGTGGGATGTTCACAACTTCGAGAGTTGCTTTGGGGATAGGAACAATCCCACTTTCCACCATTAAAGGAGGGAAGTCACCGAACTGCATTGAAATTACATTTGCTGTGACTGTCTTGTCTTTGGGTGTCAGCGTCACAGCTCCTGATTTAATCATCTCTTGGATCTTTCCTTTTAATACATAGCAAGACCGGATTGTATGACCCAGCATTCTATGATATGGACAGTATTTTGGATGATCTGTCTTATTGGCTTCATCAGGCTTTTTGATTTCTGGCAATTGTATTTTGTTACCTTTGAGCAAGCATTCAAAGATATCCTGAACATCGTCATCGTCGAAAGAATATTCTTCCTTCGGCCGAGGAGGTCTCTGTTGTTGATTTGTTGGAGCTGGAGTAGCTTGGGTAGTCTTTACCTCTTGACTACTGCTTTGGAGATTGACTTCAAGAGCCTCTTTTCCTTTACGATTATTGGGTCGAGTACTATTGCTAGCACTCTGATTTGATTCCTTGGGAGCCATTTGTACCCCCAGGCCTTTGAAGGTCTCAGCACTGACTTCAGCAGCTTTGGCACTGACGATGAAAGAAGGCCAATCTTGAAACTAAGTGGACCCTGTCCACATACTGATGATTGGTAAGAGATTCGACTTGCAAGTGTCGATAGTAACAGCATCGGGAGTTCCGAGAGGCATTTTAAGGGCTTCTCTTCTGAATCTTTCAATGAAGTCCTCGGTAGTCTCATTATTTTTCTGTTTAATTCTTATGAGGGCTGACATAGTCATGTCATTGAGCCCTTCATAGAATCGTTCAAGAAACATTTGTTTGAAACCAGCAAATGAGGTAATGCACCCATCAGGGAGGCTTCTATACCATTCATAAGCTGTTCCTTTGAGACATCCAACGAACACCCGAGTGAGGAGGGCATCGCTTGGTTGCAACTGATCAGTCATTACTTCAAAGTGATTAATGAACTGACTTGGGGAGGTAGTTCCATCAAAGAAAGAGATAGTCGGAGGCTTGTATTTTGGAGGATATGATACTTGCTTCCATTCTATCGGGTAAGGTTGCTTGATACCCAACCTTTGTAAACCATCCTTTTGTTTAAATGCCTCAAATTGTGTTCGGAGATTCCTTAACTCTTCAGTAACAATTCCGAAAGATTGTGGAGTTGAAACTTGTTGAGTGTAATTGGGAGGAGGGACTGCAGCATATGTACCACCCCCATCTCCAGACTGACTTGGAGTGGTTTGTACAGGAACATTAGATTGTACCCCCGAAATAGTAGAGGGTTCTGAATTTGGGGCAACGGGAGTATTTAATACCACTGGTGGTATTGTTTGTTGAACTTGTTGAGTTTGATGCTGAGCTTGCATAAGAGTGTGCATAGCATTCAATGTATCTGCCATAGCTCGCAACTGTTGTTCTAAGGAAGAAATCCTCTGCTCATGAGCTTCAGTGCTAGTTGAAGATTCATGATTGCCGTCTACCATGTAAGTGGTAATCATTCGAGGAATAGACGATAAAATAGTCCGTTCTGAATCATCGCTGTGTGAGTCAATATCTTTCCCGGGACTATTTACAAGAGTCAATACTGGAAAATTGGTCTCTCCAAGGAAGTCCTCTGTGATCTCCGGATTACCACTTGGATGAGAAGAAGAAGAGACCCTGGCCAAGGCTCCGGTCCTGGATCGGGTGCCGAGATAAACACCATCTTCAGAATCTGATATAACATCAGACCATATGCTACCCCCAATATTTCTGGAAGTCATGTTGACAGAAGCATAAAGAGGTTCATCTTCATCCAATATTGGTTCATATTGAATTCGTTCAAAAACAGATCGTCTTTTTGGTGAGCAACAACACTGAATCACAACCCGAGGTTGGAAGTTGCAACCATGCTTTTCATGGCAAATATGGGCAATGTCATGGCCAGACGGAGTATCAATTCTCCGTTTATTTTGCAAATACTCCCGGAGATCTGTAGGAACAGATTGGGAAGTACTTGAAGATAGTTTCTGTGTAGAAACTTGTCTTTTATTCTTCTGCCTTCTCGGTTCTTGAGTGTATAAAGACTGATTAATTTGAGCCACATAGTTCTTGGCATATTCTGCATCAGGGTCTAGTATACTTGTCTCAGTTTGATTAGGCTTCTTAATACCAGAAGTGGAACTGAGATGATTCTGATTAAGCTTGTTACGAAGATCCGCAGGAGATATGACTTTGGTATCAGTCTTGGATACTTGTAATTTGCCTTTCTCAGATTGAGAAATTTTGAGAGAAGAAAGATGGGTATTATTCCGACTAGGAGTCGGTAATAATCCATCTTTAGAGGAAGTAGCCAAAAGGCATTTTCCTTTGTTTGATCTAGTAAGAGTACTAGTCAAATTAACTCCAGAGGTAAAGACCTTAGGAGTAGAGGAGTTGACTAAAGAGTCTTTCTCCTTGGTTGGTACAAGATGTGCAAGTTGTGGGGGAATTATTTGTATATTCTGTGGAAGAGAACCCCCAGCCTGATTTTGAGAAACAGTCAAAGGACTGTACCTGTTAGCATACGCTGACTTCAGTTTGGACTTCTGGTCATACGCTGCCTTTGTATTAGCATACGCTGGCTTTGGCTTAGTGTACGCTGCCTGCTGTTGGCTTTTGTACGCTGCCTTCGTCGTACGCTGCCCTTTGACTGCCATACGCACAGAGTCATCAATGGCTAAAGAGCCGACTGCTGTCGTAAGAGTAGAAGGAGAAGAGACTTTGACATATCCAGAGATGGTTTTCCTTGGACACGCTTGTTTGCCATTAAAATTATTTTGATTGAAATCTTAATACAAACAGAACAGTGATACAATATAGGACTTAGATGTAGTCCTAGGAGTACACTTTTGTTTAAGCTGGGTCCTTAGTGCCAATGGAGCGAGTGGTAATGCGTTGACTCCGTTGACCGGCTGACGGCGGTTATCGGTTCTCTGAAGGTGTTGATTACTCTGGGAGTCTTATGTTCTGAGTCTCTGTGTGTGTGTGAAGGAGATGATCCTTCTATTTATAGTTTTGTAGGCTGGCTGCTCATGCGCGCATGTAGGATGCGTCGGTGTGGGAACGCCACGTGGAGGTTGCTGATGGAGGCGCATGGATGCTGCGTCCTGATCGAGGGAGAGAACTCTTCATACTGCTGTTGTGAGCCGGCACGTAGCAGGGAGAAGATCTTTCCGTTGCTGAAATCTTGGATGAGTTAAGTCAAAAGACACGTGTCGTTGACTCATGGTTCGAAGACTCGAATTTGGTGGAGAGGAGTGATCTGGTGGGCTGCGCCTTGGATTGGGCGCAGGAGGAGGCTGCGGCTCATAACCTTTAGGAGTTACAAACCATTTGGGGCGCATGGCTTTTGAGGCGCATGCAGGCGACTTTCCTTCTGTCTTTCGGGATCAGAGATCAGTCTGGGGCGCATGGCTTTTGAGGCGCATGCAAAACTTCAACCGGAGACTCTTCTTCTGTCTTTAGGGATCAGTGAAGGGTCTGAGGCGCATGGCTTTTGAGGTGCATGCTGGTTTGGACGCATGGCCGTAGAGGCGCATGCGGGTGTGGACGCATGGCCGTAGAGGCGCATGCGGGTGGCCACGTGGCAGTAGCCGTCGGAAGTCATGATGATGCTGACATTGCCGACGCTTCATTTTCTGAATAAAGCTGTCAACTGTTCAGACTTTGGGAGGCGTGCTGCCAACTCTGTCAGTTCAGCATTTAATGTTGGTGACGTTCGATGGACAGCTGAGTGGGCGCGTCGGTTGGCGTTCCACTCGGTATGGAGATGTGTGGGGGCGCACCCTCTATAATGCACCGAGTACTGTAGGGCGCATCTGTGTGATGCGCCTGATGCCGAAGGGCGCGTCCGTGTGATGCGCTGTCTGGCTGGCGCATCGGACATGTCTTTTAATGATGCGGCTGTCTCGCTCTTCGAGTGCTATAAATAGCCGTTTGGCTGAATTCGAGGCATCCGGTTCATCCATTTAATGTAAATTCATTGCACGAAATTCGGAGGGCCATCCACTTGGCGCGTGGGTTTGATCTGCCCGGCCTATAAATAGTGGCATGGAGAGAAGATTTGCTTCTCATTCCCTCACGTACTTCCAATATGAACTTGAACATACGGGTGCATTCTGCTGACGAAGTGCTCCCGAGGGTGAAGATGAGACGCTGTGTTGTCTTTGATGCACTTGAAGGTGACTGTTACATCCAAAAGACGGAGTCGAGGGCTTCTGAGGCAGGCGGAAGGTGCCTGTTGCATCCAAAGATAGGGATGCTCGAGCCTCATCTCCGTTATTCCGGAAGAGCCGTAGATCGGAATGGCGGTGCAAGGCTCTTTCTTCCTGCAAAGTGGGGTTTCCCCACTTTGATCGTGTCGAAAGCTGCTCCTTTAGCCGTGGTTTCGATCACGGTCTTCCTTCGGCTTTGGAGGCTCTTTCGAAACCTCCCCTGGCCACAGCATTTGCGGTGCTCTTCTCTTCCTTGGTTCCAGCCAGAGGATTAAATGCTTTGTGTCGAAGCATTTATCGGGCGAGCCTGGTTGGAAGAGCGGCACATAACTGGGCTCTGCTCGGCCAGGTGAGCCTGGCTGGAAGAATTTGGCTGAAGGGATGCACATAACTGAGCTGCTGGAGAGATGATGGGATACGCCTGGATGGAGGCGCATGATATCTGCTGCGCCTTACTGGTGGCGCATAGTGATGCTGCGCCTATCTGGAGACGCATGGTGGCTGCTGCCCTTATCTGAAGGCGCATGATGGCCGCTGGCTGTAGTCTTAGGCTCTTTCCTTTGTAGAAATTCTCCTTTGTACAGCCTTTTCTAGAAATAGACTTTTATATATAAATAAAAAGTCCTTCTTCAAATGTCTATAGTTATTGACTTTGCTGTGAAGTTCTTCGTCTGAGTCTGGCGCATGTAGTGTCTGGCGCATGGGCTTTCTGGTTGTGAAATTCCATGCTTCTACAAGACCCCCTTCAAAGTTTTCAAAACTTTTGAATAAGTTTTGGAATACTTTGAAATAAGAAGCATGGAGGTCAGGGCGCATGATTTCTGGACGCATGCTTGTTCGGGCGCATGCTCTTCTCAGTTAATGATGATGGTGCCTCGGTAACCGAAAAGATTAATGATGATCTTTTGGTTTTATTTGCTGCTATCCTTGCACAGAACCCGAGGCGATGGCTGAGATCACACGTCATCTGTTCACGCATGCGACCATGCCCTATAAATAAGTAAGAGTCGGAGAGAGAAAGAGTTCTTCTTCTCTGTGCCTCTGCTTCTTTAGAGTTTCTTCTTCAAAACCCTAACTTCTCCTTCTTCGAGAGAATGGCTCCCAAGACTCCTCGCGGCGATGTCGGCAAGGAGAAGGAGAAAGCGAAGGAGCCCGCGGAAGTTGCGGCGGCTATCGTTCCTCGTCGGCCTGTCGAAGTTCGGCCGGAGGTGGTTGGTAAGTCTCATTGTCCGTACGCCAACGCACATAGGCCTTGAGTCTTTAATGATGTGCCGCGGCCTTTGCCCGCCGACGCGCATGGGTTTAAACCCTGGTGATGCGCCGAGGCTATACTGCTGACGCGCATGGGTTTAAACCCTGGTGATGCGCCACAGTTTTCTCCTTTAGACACATTTGTGTGTTCTCTTCTGACTTTTTTCTGATTTTTTACTAGTGTCGATGGCAATCCCGCCTTTGAGTGAAGTTTTCTTGGAGGCTGCCTTCAACCAAATGGGAGTAGAGCATAACGAGGAAGTGATAAACCCTGCTCAAGATGCTCTTATGCTGGATCAGCCTCCTGAGAGAATGACCCTAATCCGTGAACAGCAGTATTGGTTCCTCAAACGGATGATGGAGCGCGGAGTCATTAAACCCTCCACATCTGATAAAGTGACCTTCCTGAAGCCTGAGTTCCTGTTTGGAGACCGTCTCACTTCTACTGATTCGTCAGTACTGAAGGTCAAGGAGGACTGGTTCTTTACTGCGAATGGAGTGCATATGACTGTTAAGCAACTTGAACGTCAGTGGCCTTTGACGTCCTTCTGTCGCCTTGTTTCCCAGAGGAGGATGTCTTGGGAGCTTACCCCTTCTCAGGGGGGAGCGATGACTGGTGTCATCCAAATTGATTCTACTTCCGACCAAAGGGATGCTTTGACCGTTGTACGGTCTGGGTCTTCTTACACTTGGCGGACTTTACGTCCTGGGAGCCTCTACAGTGATGTACCCATTGATACGTTTGCTTATAGTGCTTCGACTTTTACACATCGTATGTTTTTGATGGAACGTTCCTACCCGACAGGAGAGTTTCGGGTGGAGGGTTGGTGCCATTACGTCTCCAAATGGGATAAACTAACGCTCTGGATCTTGTCGCGGTTTCGGACTGGCTCCGAGAGATCGGGTTGACTGCCGCGATCCGTGCTACCCAGGCGGGTGTTGACCTTAATAGGCACATGTTCCTCGCACTCCTGGAGATGTTTGATATCCATACCGGGACCTTCTTTACCCCGGTGGGGGAATTAGGGTTCGCACTTCATGAGATGTACGAGGTGAGCAGTTGGGAGCGTGAAGTGGCTGGGACTGAGGCTGCGGCGGAGCAGCTGTCTCAATCTATGAAGAAGACGACGGAGAAGCGGGCTGCGGTGGATGCTAACATCGCAGAGGTTGATGCTCAGATGCGCCGTCTTGAAGACCAGCGGGCCCAACTTCAACTAGAGGCTGAGCGTGTCCTGGCTGAACACGTGGCATTCAAGCAGGAGGAAACGACTCTTACTCAGCGGACCCTTGCTTTGGCTCAGCAGCGACGACAGCTTGATGAGAAGTATGAGAGTAAAACTTCCGCTGAGGCTGTCGGGTTAATGCGTCAAGAAGCCGAGCTGCGAGTCCAGGCGACTGTGGAAACTCGTACTGCCGACCTGAGACGTCGAGTCAGAGAACTCTCATCCCACCCTGGGGAGGATCGGGGATTGTAGCTTCTCTTCTTTTTTATGTGTTTTTTTTTGCAACTCTTGCTGGGGAAATAGCGTATTTCTGTACTCCTTTTTTTTTAAAAAAAATAAAAAAAAAATAAAGAAATACACTATCTCTTTGATGTGTTCATTTTTTGATTTCATGAACTTGATGATTTATGTGGACCTATTATCTTTTGCGCACCTTGGTTTTTAGGTACAGATAATAAGTATAAAGGAACCAACATGTTTGCTCAGAGGTAATGTGGACATGGCAATCATTAGGTTCAAATGATAGAATCTTCCTACTCAGAGGTGTTTATGGACGTGGTAGGAACGATCCTGGGGGATACGCTGAACAACTCAGAGGTAATGTGGACGTGGAAGTTCTGCGATCAATGTACGACAACGTAGGAGTTGTTTGTACGGGATGTTTACTCAGAGATAATGTGGACGTGGTAAACATGAAGGATAGCGTAAGCTCACGAAGTGTAAGGTTCCGCTTTGTAGGATGTAGAGAGACAACTCAGAGGTAATGTGGACGTGGTTATCTTTCTACGGAAGGATGCCACGGAACAGCTGGGTTCCGGAAGCGATTGATTTTGTGAAAAGAGGTTGTTTGGGGAAATACATGTCTTGGAGGATGTCAAGAGTAGTACTTCTTTAGGAACTTGCCGTTGATGGGCATCATGAACAAGTCCCCATTGGGTTTGGCGAGCCGGTAAGCACCGTTTGAGTATACCGTCTCAATGATGAAGGGTCCTTCCCATTTGGGCTCGAACTTCCCTGGTGTCTTGTGAGTTAACACCATTGGCCTTCTGACTGCTAAAACCAGGTCGCCAACTTGGAAAGTTCTTTGTTTGACCTTCTTGTTGAAAGCCTGTGATATACGGGCTTGGTAAAGTTCGATGCGTTGTTGAGCTAGGAGACGCTTTTCGTCAAGTGCCTCCAATTCCCGCAGACGACGACGTTGATTGTCTTCTTCTGTGAGATCGTTTGTGATTGCCACGCGGAGCGAAGGTATCTGTATCTCGAGAGGCAGTACTGCTTCGCTCCCGTAGACCAGGGAGAATGGAGTGTTGCCTGTTGGGGTCCGTACCGTTGTACGGTAGGCCCAAAGGCATTCGCCAAGCTTTTCGTCCCAGTCGCGTTTGTTGGATGACACGACTTTTTTGAGTAGCCTGACGATAGTTTTGTTGAATGCCTCGGCCAATCCGTTTGCTGCCGGATTGTAGGCGGTTGAGGCCACGTTTTGAATGCGATTCTTGTCACAGAACCTGCTGAAAATGTGGCTGATAAACTGAGGACCATTGTCATGGATGATTCGCCGGGGTACCCCGAAACGGTAAATGACATGGTGTTTGATAAAGCTGACCACCCTGGAGCTTTTTACTTCTGCTAGTGGGACTGCTTCCGCCCATTTGGAGAAGTAATCGGTGATGGCCAGGATGAAGCGGTGTCCTCTCGATGAAGGAGGGGTGATTGGCCCTACAATGTCCATGCCCCAGGCTTCGAATGGCCAGGAGGCGACTGTAGGATGTAGAGGTTCAGATGGTGTATGTATGAAGTCTGCATGAAGTTGGCATGCATGGCACTTCTTAGCATATTCCACTGCGTCGGCAACCATGGTTGGCCAGTAGTAGCCCATACGTCGCAGTCGATCTTGCAACTTAGGCCCTGGTTGGTGAGCGCCGCAAGTTCCGTCATGAGCTTCTCGAAGAGCTTCGGCCGCTTCTTCGTTAGACAGGTATCGAAGGAGAAGCCCGTCGAAGGAGCGTCGGTACAGCGTTTTAGTGGCTGTATCGTAGTAGAATCGAAGAGAGCGTCTCCTGACTGAGACGGCTTCCTTCGGGTCCTCTGGAAGGATTCCGTAGACAGCGAAGTCGATGAACGGGAACCTCCAGTCTCGGACATTAACTCCAGTATTTGTCGGCATGGCGTGAGCCATTTGCAAACATAGGTTGTTTCTGGGACAAATCAAGTCTCGGCCAGTTACCGTGACATAGTGTTGAGTCCCAAGGGGCGCGGCCAATGAGGCTGCGAGGCCAGCTAGAGCGTCAGCCTCCAAGTTTTGTAGGCGGGGTACATGTTCGATGAAGAACCCAGTGAAGGTTGAAATGATGTTCAATGCAACTTCATGGTAAGGGATCAAATCTTCATGGCGAACCTCGTATTGCCCCCGAATCTGGTTTACGACGAGTTTTGAGTCGCCGTAGGCTTCCAGATGATCCACCCCCAGCTGTTGTGCTAGCTGGAGTCCCATGACGAGTGCATTGTACTCAGCAACATTGTTGGAGCACGGCTTCGAAAGGGAGTATGCGCGCTGGATGACCAGCTGATCGGGGGAGACTAAGACTACCCCCACTCCTGCGATGATTTGGCCATTGGGGCCCGTTCTTGAAGCGCCATCGAAGAACATCCGCCAAACGAGGCTTCCTTCAGTGACGTTTGATTCTTGGACTTCATCCGGGATGTCTTCATAGAGTTTTGAAGATTCTGGGATGGGGTGTGCAGCTAAAAAGTCAGCCAGAGCTTGACCCTTGACTGCCTTCTGCGGGATAAACACCATGTTGTATGGTGTTAGTAGGATCGCCCATGTAGCCAGCCGGGAGTTTAATGACCCTGGCTTCGTCATGAAAACTCTGAGCGGATTGACTCGGGAGATGACGTGAATTGTCTGGCCCGAGGCGTAATGACGAGTCTTCTGAATGGCAAACACCAAAGCCAAGCACTCCTTTTCAACGGGGTTGTACCGGTGTTCGGCCCCAATGATTGTTCGACTGAGGTAGTAGATTGCTTGCTTGTAGCCTGCATCGCTGTTTTGAGCCAACAAAGCGCCGAGGGAATGATCCATGGCACGGACGTAGAGGAGGAATGGTTTGCCGGCGACAGGTGCCACTAGGACTGGCGGGCTTGTTAAGTAAGCCTTGATGTCGTCGAAAGCCTTTTGGCACTCCTCTGTCCAGACATAAGAGACTCCCTTCTTCATGAGCTGAGTAAAGGGTTGACATTTACCGGAGAGGTTTGCTATGAACCTCCGGATGTATGCCAAACGTCCCTGTAAGCCCCGAAGTTCTTGAAGGTTCTTCGGAGGGTCCATATTAAGGATGGCTTTAGTCTTCTCGGGATCGACATGAATGCCTTTTGCCGTGATGACAAAGCCCAAGAATTTGCCGCTAGAAACCCCCAGGAAGGATTTAGCGGGGTTCATTTTGAGTTGATGTGCCCGCATGAGATCGAAGACCGTCTTTAGGTCCTGTAGGTGATCTCTTTTGAGGCAGCTTTTGACTGCGATGTCGTCAACATAGCACTCAACTGTCTTGCGAAGATGTTGACGGAAGATGGTGCTCATAGCTCGCTGGTACGTTGCACCGGCGTTCTTCAAGCCGAAGGGCATTACTGTGTAGCAGAAAACACCCTTTGGAGTCTTGAATGACGTGTGTTTTACGTCATCGGGGAACATCTTGATTTGATTGTAGCCTGAATACCCGTCCATGAAGGACATGCGTTCAAAGCCACATGTGTTGTCAATCATTACATCGGTGATTGGGAGCGGGAATTCATCCTTCGGGCAAGCAGAGTTGAGATCCCTGAAGTCGATACAGACTCGTATCTTCCCGTTCTTCTTGGTGACAGGGACGATGTTGGCTACCCAGTCCGGGTGTTGTTCCTCACGGATGAAGCCACTGGTCAAGAGTTTGTCCACCTCCTGATCGATGGCGTTCATGATGTCCGGGCGGAAGCGTCGTTGTTGTTGTTTGATAGGTTTGGCATCTGGTAAGATGTTCAACCTATGCATCGCGATCTGTGGATCGAGACCCGGCATGTCTTCGTAGCTCCAGGCGAAGACGTCGATATACTCCTTAGCGAGTTGGACTAAAGATTCTCGGTCTTCTCCTTCCAAGCTTTTGCTGATAAAGATGGGTTTAGAAGAAGACCCATCCCCGAGGTCGATTTGCTCGACTTCGTCTTCGGTGGAAGGTTCTCGTAACTCAAAACGAGACTCCCATTGTTCTCCTAGGCGTTGAGCCCAGGGTTCCTCTTCGAAGGGTTCCGGTGGTTGGTCTTCGCCTTCATCTTTCTGAGGTTGCGCCGATGTCATGTTAGCTGACATCACTTTCCTGAAGACTGATCCGATACTGGTATCGGAATCCCACGTCGATGCTTCCGACGAGTGGGAATGTTCTATGTCTTCTGCGTCTGAACTCTCTGGAGTTGATGGCGGCGTGACATAGCCTAACCCCCGTCGAGTCCGATTATAGTAATCCTGTGGCTTTCCATTGGGCATCGAAAGCCGGACAGGGAGATGCCGACCCTTGCCGTAGTTTAGGCCTTTATTGCTTTTCAGGTCGTAGCCCATCTTTTGGATGATGTGCTTAGCCGCATCTGTGTATCGATAGACTTGTACTCTGCCGGTATCAGGTTCGGGCTCGATTGACGGGAGGTTCCGACGACGCTCGATTTTGCCCGAGATGATGGTGCCTTCGTCTCGGCTTCGTGGAGGGACTATGAAGACTCCTTGAGACGGGACTATTTGATTGTGGTAGACGGTCGTTACTTGTGTTTGCAACGACCGTAGAGCGTTGTCTAATGTATACATGGCATTCCAGTGTGGAAGACAAGAATAATTGAAAGACACTCTATTATTGATAAAGTACGAGATTTTATCCCGTGGGATTATATTGTCGAAGGAGGGTGCGTCTACATCAGCAGAGATATATTCGCCAAGCTCCTCGTCTGTAAGCACTGGGGCCGAATCAGGAGAGTCCTCCACCGCTCTGACTTTGGGGTCTGAGAGGGTTATGTGAGCCCTCTCCGGCATCTTGGATGACTGCGGCGGCTTGCCTTTAAGACGCACCTTGAGGGGTGCCTCGGTTGCGCCTTCGATGAGTGGCGCCTTCCCTTGTAATTTTACCACCAGGGGAGCCGCTATTTGTGGTGGCTTCCCCTTGAGGCGTATCTTCAGGGGAGCTTCGCGAGCTGGCGCTTTTCCTGATAGCTTGATGCTCATTGGAGGCGCCTTCTGGGGTGGTCTCCCTTTCAGACGGATTTTCAAGGAGGCGTCAGGAGTCGCTTCGGGCTCCAAGTCCGGCTCTGTTGCCGTCTCTGCTTCATCATCGGCGTCGTTGGCTTCCTCCTCGTCAAGTGGCTTGTACAAGTCGGAATCGGTGAAGTAGGCCTCAATCCCTTTGAAGGGATCGATATCTGCAAACTCCGTCCGGATGACGCCGTTGGTGGATACATATTTCATGCATTGGTGGAGCGTGGAGGGCACCACCATGTACTCATGTAACCATGGTCGTCCGAGTAAGATGTTGTAGTTGACCTCGGCATCCACCACATAACAAGTCACCTCAGTTTTGAGGCTGCCGATGTGACACTTCAGCCGGATCTTGCCCAGTGGCTCGCTCTTGCTGGCGTTGAAGCCGCTGATGGTCGTATTGGAGGGCGCTAGCCGGTACATTGGGATCCCCAGCTTTGATAGCAGCGCCTTTGGAATGATGCTTAGGGAAGACCCCGAATCGATCTGAATCCTGCTCACCTTTACCGAACCGATGTACCCTGTGTAATACAACGGTCGGTTATGTCGGTGATGCTTGAGCAGCATGTCTTGTTGGGTGAAGGTTATGTTTGGGATAACTTCATCCGCACAATGACAGTGTGCACAAGTAGTTAGTAGGTCTTCAGGTTGCTTGACCTGACTGAGAAAGGATTCGGCATCCTTCAGAGCTTCGCAGAGAGCTTCTCGGGAGTCCTTGGAGAGACGCAGGAGCTCGAACAGAGACAAGCGTGCAGGAGTACTGGCCAGTTGTGCCAGAATGTCAAAATTGTGGGGCTTGGCTACCCCCGAAGCATTTTCTTTCCGCAGAGGTCTGTCGAAACGGGCCTCCACTTGCTTTTGTTTATTGGCTGCTGAGGGCTTGGATGGACCCTCCTCAGGGATGGTGCCAGGAGGCACCACTTCGGCGGCAGCTTCACCGGGCTGGGAGTTCTGTTGTGCACGCGTCTGCACAGGAAGCGCCTCTTCCGTTGAAGAAGAGACCGTACGGCAAGACTTGATCTTCCTGCCTTTTGCTTTGGAGGTAGGGCGTACCTCCGGTTGAGTTACCTCGGAGACGAGGTCGGGGTGAACCCAGAGGACCTCTCCTCGAGATGTGGTGAGTGGGACAAGTCCACTCACATTGTCACGGGTGGGTGGCAAATTCACTACCTCCATTGTCGCCTTAGGGATGGGGACGACGCCATCTTGTGTGGTAGTCGGCGGCAAGGTGCCGAACTGAAGTGACACCACATTAGCTGACACCGTCTTCTCTTCGTAATCGACGGAGATTACATCCGCATTGATCATGCGCTGGATGTAATTTTTGAGGACGTAGCAGTCCTTAGTCGGGTGTCCGACAAACCGATGGTAGTGACAGTACCTTGGGTTGTCCACCTTCCCGACTTCATCGGGCCGCTTCGGGTCCGGAAGCTTGATCTTGTCACCCTGTTTCAGTATCTCAAAGAGTTGCAGGGTGTCGTCATCATTGAATGAATAAACCTCCTTGGGTCTTGGTGCCAGTGGAGGCTTTTGAGTAGGCGCAGATGCGCCCTTCGAGGCATTAACAGTCAATGCCTGTTTCCCCTTTGTTTCTCGTCCGGAGTTGTTGGTTGCGGACTTTTTCCCCTTATCGTCAAAGGCGGGGAAGCTAACACCCAGAAGACGTACATTGGCCGCCTTCTTCTCTGCAGCTTCAGCTTCAATGATTAGGGAGCTCCAGTCGGGAGGGGGAGTAGAGTTAAGCCAGAGCTTTACTGCAGGCAGCATGTTCATACTGCAAGCAGAGAGAAGCGCATGTTCTGGCATGCCTGGAGGTAACCTGAAGCAGGCCTGACGGAAGCGTTCGATGAATGCCCGAACCGTTTCCTTGTCCTTCTGGCGTATCTCAATGAGAGACGCCATCGTCATGTCCTTTCCACCGTCGTAGAAGCGGTCGAGGAAGAGGCGTGTCAGGTCGTCGAAGGACGATATGGAATTATCGGGGAGGCTGCAGTACCAGTCATACGCCACCCCTTTCAGGGCCCCAACAAAGATGCTGGTGAGGAGTGCGTCCTCCTTCGGAAGGTGCCCTGTCTGCGACTGGAAGTACGTCAGGTACCGTCGTGGAGAGTCCTTCCCGTCATACGGCGTGAGTGTTTGTGGTTTATACTTTGGGGAATAAACCACCTTGTTCCACTCAAGGGGATAAGGCTGGGAAATGCCCATCTTCTGGCGTTCCTCCTGCCTGTTCTTGGACTCGAAGCGCTCCCGCAGATCTTTGATCATTTCGACCACGTCCTCCGTGGAGCTAGGAGCCGGGGAAGGAGGTACTACCTGGAGTGGAGCGTTTGAGGGCTCCGATGTCCGGGGTGCTTCTGTGTCTGAGGGTGTCCGCTGGAGGGGCACACTCGACTCTCCATTGGCTCCTGGGTCGGGACCATTTGAAGGTGTCCTGATCAAGGCCGACCGCATCTCAAACACTGCTTGAGTCAGTGCTTGCATTGAGGCAGAGAGGGTTTTGAGTCCTCCCTCTAGCGAGTCTATGCGCTGGACAATGTCCTGTGGCGGCGCATCAGCCTCAAGATCACCCCCGGTCATGTATACTGTCATGACACGGCCGGAAGTGGATGGATTAGTTGAGGCTTCGCTCTCAGCCTCGCTCTCATGTGGGGGAGTTACTTCTCCTGGTGTTTGGCCACCCCCAGCCACATTCTGGAGTTCGTCTTCGACAAGCGCATCTGCAAGGGCCTGACTGCCCTCAGCTCTGTCTTGAAGGGCCTCTTCGTTTTCAGCACTACCCCCGGTGGTGTCCTGGAGGACATCGTCATTTTGAGGGGCTTCAGGGAGGCCATCTTTGCCTTGATGAAGATCCGCCGCAGCTGTGCTTTGGACATCTTCGTCTTCGGAAGGAGGCTCGACAAGGGTCTAGCTACCCCCAGCTTCCTCCAAGGACTTCTTCCTCGACCGAGTGCCTTCGAACACTCCAGAGGTCGTGACAGCTGCCTTGGTTTTCCTCGGCTGGCTTTTGGATGAAGACGAGGAATTGGCAGTCGTCTTCCGGACAGATGAGGAATTGGAGATCACGTTGCATGACGCAATCTTTAGTTCCTCTTCTGCTGACACCTTCGTCCCAAGGCGATGTCGGAGGGGTGTCGATGATTGTAGCCGTTGGAAGACCGACTGCTTTGGCGGTACTGCCGTCTTGCAACAGCAGTTGATGGTGACCACTGCACAAGTGTGCCCCGTGAGAGGCGCATCGTGCTTGTTGGTCAACTCTCCTGACCGGCGCTTGTGAGTGATCACGTTGCGCAAGTCGTTGGAGGAGAGTGCTACCCTCACACCCCTCTCAGGCGCATGGCAGAGCCAAGCGCCGGGGTGGTCGGGTGAGTGCTGCGCCCCCTGATCTAATACCAAGCAGGCATCACGATCAGTAGTGGGGGAACCACAGCATTTGAAGTGACTTGAACGGACCTCAAACGCACAACCAGAGGAGGTGCGGGAGTTCAAGACCACTGAGTTTGCCTCTCTCGGCTTGGTTGTGCACGCAGTGAATGCGCCCAAGTGAGATGAGGACTTTGAAGGTCGACTCGTTGTCGGTGCGGGAGCACTTGAGTCAACCTTGTACAGCTTGCAATCGGCAGCACGCGTGATTGCAAGCGCGTGCCTCTGGCCGGCTGCTGGCATAGCACATTTGTGGCGCGTGGCCCGTGCCGCCTTGGATTTCTTCGTACCAGCCTGCTGGGGCGCATAGTACTCAGCATCCAAATTCTCCTCGCCGTTACAGCGAGTGAGTCTGTCGAAGACAGAGGCTTGTTGTGGCGCATCAGAAGTAATACACGGGACATTGGCTGCGCCCCTGCTCCGTCGACGTATCTTCCTCGCCTGAGAGGAAGATGGCTGGGGAACATGGTCAGCCGCATGCTTCCCCGAGAGATGCGCTGCATCAGCGGGCGCACCTTGACTGCTGAGGACGTCAGCAGGAAGGAAAGGCTAGACGGGCGCATCCCCTTCAACGGTGGTGCCCGAGGCGTCGACTTTGCGCACCCAGACTGCGCGGGTCTTCTTCGGCTTCGACAGCCGCTTCGAAGGACTCGCACTTTCTTCAGAAATGAACTCCTCGTACGCCTGTTGATTGAGGCGCACTACCAGCGTCTTGTGGGAGGAGCCCACCTTCACGTCGTCGGCCTGTGACACGACTTTCTCGGTAGAGGAGAAAGAGGTCCCCAGCAGAGTCGCCAGCTTTTTTGCCATTAAAATTGTTTTGATTGAAATCTTAATACAAACAGAACAGTGATACAATATAGGACTTAGATGTAGTCCTAGGAGTACACTTTTGTTTAAGCTGGGTCCTTAGTGCCAATGGAGCAAGTGGTAATGCATTGACTCCGTTGACCGGCTGACGGCGGTTATCGGTTCTCTGAAGGTGTTGATTACTCTGGGAGTCTTATGTTCTGAGTCTCTGTGTGTGTGTGAAGGAGATGATCCTTCTATTTATAGTTTTGCAGGCTGGCTGCTCATGCGCGCATGTAGGATGCGCCGGTGTGGGAACGCCACGTGGAGGTTGCTGATGGAGGCGCATGGATGCTGCGTCCTGATCGAGGGGGAGAACTCTTCATACTGCTGTTGTGAGCCGGCACGTAGCAGGGAGAAGATCTTTCCGTTGCTGAAATCTTGGATGAGTTGAGTCAAAAGACACGTGTCGTTGACTCATGGTTCGAAGACTCGGATTTGGTGGAGAGGAGTGATCTGGTGGGCTGCGCCTTGGATTGGGCGCAGGAGGAGGCTGCGGCTCATAACCTTTAGGAGTTACAAACCATTTGGGGCGCATGGCTTTTGAGGCGCATGCAGGCGACTTTCCTTCTGTCTTTCGGGATCAGAGATCAGTCTGGGGCGCATGGCTTTTGAGGCGCATGCAAAACTTCAACCGGAGACTCTTTTTCTGTCTTTAGGGATCAGTGAAGGGTCTGAGGCGCATGGCTTTTGAGGCGCATGCTGGTTTGGACGCATGGCCGTAGAGGCGCATGCGGGTGTGGACGCATGGCCGTAGAGGCGCATGCGGGTGGCCACGTGGCAGTAGCCGTCGGAAGTCATGATGATGCTGACGTTGCCGACGCTTCGTTTTCCGAATAAAGCTGTCAACTGTTCAGACTTTGGGAGGCGTGCTGCCAACTCTGTCAGTTCAGCATTTAATGTTGGTGACGTTCGATGGACAGCTGAGTGGGCGCGTCGGTTGGCGTTCCACTCGGTATGGAGATGTGTGGGGGCGCACCCTCTATAATGCGCCGAGTACTGTAGGGCGCGTCTGTGTGATGCGCCTGATGCCGAAGGGCGCGTTCGTGTGATGCGCTGTCTGGCTGGCGCATCGGACATGTCTTTTAATGATGCGGCTGTCTCGCTCTTCGAGTGCTATAAATAGCCGTTTGGCTGAATTCGAGGCGTCCGGTTCATCCATTTAATGTAAATTCATTGCACGAAATTCGGAAGGCCATCCACTTGGCGCGTGGGTTTGATCTGCCCGGCCTATAAATAGTGGCATGGAGAGAAGATTTGCTTCTTATTCCCTCACGTACTTCCAATATGAACTTGAACATACGGGTGCATTCTGCTGACGAAGTGCTCCCGAGGGTGAAGATGAGACGCTGTGTTGTCTTTGATGCACTTGAAGGTGACTGTTACATCCAAAAGACGGAGTCGAGGGCTTCTGAGGCAGGCGGAAGGTGCCTGTTGCATCCAAAGATAGGGATGCTCGAGCCTCGTCTCCGTTATTCCGGAAGAGCCGTAGATCGGAATGGCGGTGCAAGGCTCTTTCTTCCTGCAAAGTGGGGTTTCCCCACTTTGATCGTGTCGAAAGCTGCTCCTTTAGCCGTGGTTTCGATCACGGTCTTCCTTCGGCTTTGGAGGCTCTTTCGAAGCCTCCCCTGGCCACAGCATTTGCGGTGCTCTTCTCTTCCTTGGTTCCAGCCAGAGGGTTAAATGCTTTATGTCGAAGCATTTATCGGGCGAGCCTGGTTGGAAGAGCGGCACATAACTGGGCTCTGCTCGGCCAGGTGAGCCTGGCTGGAAGAATTTGGCTGAAGGGATGCACATAACTGAGCTGCTGGAGAGATGATGGGATGCGCCTGGATGGAGGCGCATGATATCTGCTGCGCCTTACTGGTGGCGCATAGTGATGCTGCGCCTATCTGGAGACACATGGTGGCCGCTGCCCTTATCTGAAGGCGCATGATAGCCGCTGGCTGTAGTCTTAGGCTCTTTCCTTTGTAGAAATTCTCCTTTGTACAGCCTTTTCTAGAAATAGACTTTTATATATAAATAAAAAGTCCTTCTTCAAATGTCTATAGTTATTGACTTTGCTGTGAAGTTCTTCGTCTGAGTTCTGGCGCATGTAGTGTCTGGCGCATGGGCTTTCTGGTTGTGAAATTCCATGCTTCTACAACGCTGACTTGGTTAAAGAACCCATTTTGTCAGCGTGACTAGGAGAAGCCATTGTTGCCGTGTTCAGGGAAGCCGGAGTGTACTTCATTAAAGTTGAAGACGTGTTCTTGTCAGTGTGAGAAGTGACAGAAGCGTCTTAGGCTGTTGAAGAAGACTTAGGGACATAGACAGAGCGTCCCTTCTTCTTAGCAGCAGGAAGAGCGGAGGAAGCAGTTCGGCCCTCCTTCGCCTTGAGCATTTCTTCGTAAGCAGATTGGTCGAATTGTACGACCATCGTCTTCTTCGTCGAGCCGATCGACGAAGTATCGCATTGAGTTGTTGCTATCTCATTGGAGGAGACAGCTTCAGGGGCTTACATTCCCCAGCAGAGTCGCCAATTTGTTTTCCATAAATAAATTCACTTTATTTATTTTGTATCTGAGAAAATTACAACTGTAGGAATCTAATCTAGAAGACGATTACTTTATCCCTTGGACGATGCGATGAAGAAAACTCGAACTTTGAAGAACTTGGATAGCAACTGGGCAATCTCTCTGTTCTCTCTGAATTAATTGTAGTCTCTAATGAAGATGAAAAACTCTCTTTTATAGAGTTCTGGATAACTATTCTGAAGCATACACTCAGTCAGTTACTTGACGTGTGCATAACTGCAGGGACGCGTGGCAAATTCTGATGGAGATACGTTGGAGTGCGGTTGAAAGTAGTAGAATATATCTAGGAGAGATTGATGGCATGAATGCCACGTTGCATAACTTCTGAATAAGTGGGTAACTGAGTACAGGACACGTGAGAACGTGTGTTGACTGTACATTGAAAGTCATCCTGGATGCCTTTGCTATGATACGCTATCTTTGTTGAAGAAGGGTCATACGCTAGCTTTTGAAGGCACATGTCTTGCAAACACTGACTTGGACAGCATAGAGCCATATAAGGCTGATACGCTTACTTTATTGATAAGGAGTCGTATGGGGTCCATACGCTCACTGATTGAGCAAGGAGTTGTATGGGGTCCATACGCTCACTTGGTGGGCAAGGAATCGTATGAGGTCCATGCACTCACTTGGTTGACAAGGAGTCGTATGAGGTCCATACGCTCACTTGGTTGGCAAGGAGTCGTATGGGGTCTATACGCTCACTTGGTGGACAAGGAGTCGTATGAGGTCCATACGCTCACTTGGTGGGCAATGAGGGAGTAGACACGTGGCTGTCCTCAATCTTCTCAAATACGCCATATCTTTAAATACTGACAAATATCTCTCGAGCGTCGTGCTGCAGATATGATGGCTGACAGACTGTCAGAAATGACAGTAATGATGGCTGTGCATTTATGATGGCTGCTGAGCTGTCCTCGTAAGAGACAAAATCTTTTCTCAAAAATCTATACGACGGCTAATCTTCATAGGACAGCTGTCTTTGCACGAAAGAGGAAGTGTCAGATTCATTCTTCATTAAATACATGCTGTGCTGTCATCTCAGGAAATAATAAAATATTCACTGAGCGTACGGCCTTTAGATGAGCGTATGGCCTTGGCTGAGCGTATGGCCTTGAGCGTATGGTTTTGACTGAGCGTATGGCCTTGAGCGTATGGCTTTGACTGAGTCTTATGTCAGCGTGTCATAATTTTCACACCGTACAATAGTAGTCTTTTCATTTCATGTCTATACATATATCTTGCTGCTTGTTGACACGCTCGTCACACGGAGTAGTCGGAAGGGGAAATATCTTAGTAGATATGTGGACTACCCAAAACTATCCCATGATGTCTATTCGTGAATAATAGCATCTGTACACGACACGTGTAGATGTCGAATTTACTTCCTAGCCGTTCACATGTCGAAACGAATATTTCACACCACCTAGGTAGATGTCTTTTATTTTTTTCCTTTTTATCTCCACCGTGCCATGTCATTAGTTTTCTTTCCAGTTTTCATATCTCATATGCTATTTTAATGTCTTATTAATTCTATTGTGTTTTCGTATTGCCGTCGGTTTGTGTACTTGTTCCATTTCTGACTGGAAACCAATATTTTTCAGGTTTAGCAGCGATCACTCTTAGCACTGGGAAGACATGGATATGCTGAGGCCGACCTAGATAGTGGAACTAGTTGTCTTTTTCATTAATTGTGAGAACTGTGTATTTTTCTTAAATATAAATCTTGTAAATGTTGTAATAAATTTAGAAATGTGAATGAGCAGCAACTGATATATTTTTGAGCATTTATTTCTTGCGGGCTTGACAAAGTTCTACCGCCGACTCTGCGGCGTAGGCTGGCTTGGACACGTCTCGTATCCGAAAAAGCGGGTACGGGTCGTGACAATCATTGCCGCTGTCGACATTCCTGTGCCTTCGAAGATTCGCATATTTCTTTCTCACCATACATGCCAAACAGCCGATAGAAGTCAGATTCTTGCTTTGTGGTATTTCTCCTAACCCTGACCTTTGCAAGTAGCAACCTCTTCGAAGATGTCTTGTAGCCCAAGTCTCCCTCCATTGGTTAGACCAAGCTGATCTCGACACCGTTGCCAAATGTGCCCCGATATGGCACATTAAAAAAATAAATAATCCTGCGTTTCTGGCATTGCCCCACACAGTACACATTCATCATTAGGTACTTGCACTCCCATTCTTATCAATCGATCTCTAGTTAGAAGTCGACCTCGTATGGCTTTAAACGCGCACAGTTTCATTTTGACTGCCACCTCTTGACCCACACTATATCAGCCCAACTAACTCGTTGATAACATGGACGAACTTGTTCGTATACCAGTTTGCTGACGAACTCGCCGGAGGTTGAGTCTTCCCACTCCCACCGATCGGCAGCCTCCGAGCTCATGATCTGGATTACAGTAATGTCAGCTTCGAACCAGCGCCCCACCTGGCGCATTTGCACGTTCCATGCTCCGTCCTGGATAAGCACACTCAGCAGATCTGAGCTGTCGATCAACTCGAATGACGGCCACCCCAACTTTTCAACCAAGCTCTGATGGTTTAACCATGGGTCCAGCTAAAGACTCGTGTCTTCTCCATCATGTATTACACTTCAAAATTTTTCTTTTAACTGAGATCTTATATGCAAAATATTTTTGAAAGTAACGGAGAAGTTATTATTCATCTCCTGAGTCCAGTAGTTTGAATCACGTAAATACCTGCTACACATCCATCGAGCCCATAGGATTTTACCTTCCAAAAATTTCCATGCCATTTTGTGCAGGGCAACAGTCTGCAGTACCTTCAGCGAGTGTCTGCCTTCCAAAAATATATATATATATATATATATATATATATATATATATATATATATATATATATATATATATATATATATATATATATATTGGAATTTAAATATATATGAATACATACATGAATATTTAAAATATATGATAGTACATTTATGGAAACTTGAAGATATATGAGTATATCTATATATCATTGCATGTATGGGATATAAAGAATTTGTTTTAGATTGGATTTAAATATACAAGGTGGTATATCTAATGCCTTATATATAAACATATTTATATATCAATATTTATAAGATATGTCATATTTTGACTTGATTTTATATATGTGACATGGATATGGCTATGTCAACTGCCAAGCATTCCATGCCTAATACAGTAACCATGGGATATGACTATACTAGCCAGGCTATGCTTCCTACTCAATATGCACATTCAATTTATCCATGACTAATACTAATCATATATAATAGATATTGCTTTAATAATAATAATAAAATAATCCACAAAAAAATATTTAAGTCTAAATAAAAATTAGAATTTTTTTGGGGGTTTACAACTTGTAAAGTCAATGTTACCTTTAAACTTATAGGGTGGAACTTTAAATACAACACACTATTTACACAATAGAATTGCATCCAAAAAGACTAATCTATGTTCTTAGGAATTATGGAAAGACAGAAAATCAAATTTGTCATATCTCAAAGTGTATGGGTGCTTGACATATTATAGTGTTCCCGACCCAAAGAGAACTAAATGTTGGTGCTCTTGCTCCTTGACATGAAGAAAGCTTGCTCTCAACATGCTTTGTAAAGTTTAGTCCCACATTGGAAAAGCACCATAAGTTATTTCAACATATATATGAGTATGTGTTGTTGGGATATGCACATGGGGTGGTGACCCTAAGGAGGGAACCATGTGGGTGATTTTACTAAGAGGAAAATGATTAATTCCAACAAGGATGTAAGTTGATTTTTGTTGTGCGGGCTCGGACTCGACACGGACTCCAGGTTGTCTCGTGCATGTAGGAACGAAATCGTAAAGCAGAATACTCTAGAGGGGGGTGAATAGAGTAGGCAGCGGAATATTGCTAATTAAAAATCTCGTTAGCAGTTAGATCACAGATATAATAATAATCACAAAGTAAATGACAGAAATAAAAGAGTGATCAGAAAGCAAAAGCAAACACCGAGATTTATACTGGTTTTCCTCTTGTGAGGACTAGTCCAGTCGGAAGTACTCTAGCTTCCAGTTGAATCCACTATTGAAAAATCTCGCAAGTTTTCATACGAAGTCCTTGCAACTTCTACAGATGCGAGCTTTGATACGAAGAACTCGACCAACTTCAATTGTGAAGAGTTGTTTCTTCAATCAAGTCTCTGATTACAATCGCTCTGAAACTTCTAGACCGTACCGTACTGGCAAATCGACTAGAGGATTGTAACTGGCTTGAAATTTGAAAATGGAAGATTTTAGAACTCTTTGAAAGAAATGTAAGCTTTAGAAGAGAAGAGATTGAAAGTGAATTAGTGATTTGAAATGATCGAAATCCTTCTCTATTTATAGTTTTTCCAAAGACAACTCTGACAGAATTCGGACAGAACTATTTGTAACAAACCGCAACTGAAGGGAGACCAAGTTCAAAATCAAATGTTCACATAACGTTCAACTTGGCCGAACTCTGGCCGAGTTCTGCTAGGGTTCTGCCAGTTGATTTTGAGAAAAATTATTTTGGCTTTTTGAAAAGTTCTTCAGAAGCGTTTTGTAAAAAGGATATTTTTCAAAAACATAGGTCATTTTTAAAAGGATAGGATGATTTTGAAAAACGATTCCGGACAGCCTATTTGCCAGTACGACTTGGTGTACAATGTATTCCTAGACTCAATAAAATAAAAAATTACATTGCTTTGAAAGAAATACATTCTGAATGGCAAACAGCTTCGGTCTTGAACATAGTAGATATCCATCATTGAGCAGTGTCCAAAATGTCGTAGGCAAACATCTGAATTGACTTGCATTGATATCGAGCAGAGTTTGATCAATTATTAAAATCAGGTTTAACCATGACCAATGGGCCAACAATCTTTCCCATTTTGATAATTGACAAACCTTGTCGATATAACATCTAAGTTTGGATCAATTCAAAAAAGTATCAAAAAAATTGTTCATAACCTGTATCTGTATTCATGAAGATGTTAGATCCGATTTCTCTCCCGTTGTCACTTAGCAAAATAATTGCAAAAGAGAAAGCTCCCCCGCAATAAATGCATAAGTAACAAACAGTGAAGAAACACAATTAAAAATTATATAAGAATATTCATCACAGACATGGTATAAACAGTGAATAAAAGAGACAGATATAAAACAACACCGGTATGGTATTTATCACATGCAGTTAATATGAAACATAAAGAAAGATAATGCTAGAAGAAAGCTGAAACAAATAAAGTGCTGAATAATAAACTAAGCCAAACTGAGGCATAAAACTGTCTATGTAAGTCAGATAGCATAATGAAAATAAGAGTACTGATAATATCTTGGAATGTCGGAGCATTTCCAAGTAAACATAAGACAAAATATCAGTCTCAATATGTAACATCTCAAAAATCATCATCATCATCATCGGCTGCAGCACCAGCATGTCCAGATGGACCAGCTCCAGAAGTATGAGGAGTGGCACCAGAAGTACGATACCAATCGTAGGCGTTCCCTAGCTAGAACAGAGAATGGACCGCCTCATCATCAATATGGTAGCCAGAAACAGAAGAGTCTCGAGGTAGAGAGCTAGCAGAGTGACCCGTCTGTGCAAATCTCAGATCGGCAAAGGAGTTGGCAATAGCCCGGAACCGAGTCACGTCACGGAACTCATGTTCCTTAGAAGTGTCAACATAAAATGACTACAGATCTGAAAGATGCTGATAAATACCCTCAAAGGTCATAGGGTAAGACTGAGGAGGACCAGGTGCTGTGGGAGTAGGTGCAGGAGGAGCAGGTACAGTAGGTGGAGGAACAGTAGCAATGCTGTGACGAGAGAGTTTGAGGAACTTGGGCTCAGGGTCCAGAGCACAAGTGGATAAGTCAATATCGAATCTCTGAAAGATGCGTGGGATGATCATCGCATAAGAGAGGTTGCGGTCTCTTTCATGACATCTATCCATCATCTGAATGATAGTCTTAGGGGCAGAGAAAGGAATCCCCTTAAGAATGTGATATAGAGCAGAAAGCTCAAGTGCAGTGACATCATCTTTGGAAGTAGATTTTAGAAGTAAAGTGGAATAGATGATGCAATGTAATTCGTAGTTAAACAAGTTCAAGTTATTGGCTTTGAACTTTCTAGGACGAGCACGTGCGGGCGCACAAAGCTCATTCTTGAAACTAACGAGAGTCGTACCATCGGAGAAATCGAAATCAGTGATGTCATCGAGCGTGGCACCTTCGTTTGGAATACCAAGGATTTATGCTAACGTTTCATCGGTAAACTCGATATCTATCCCTTCGACACGTGTTCTCGCGATAAAAGTATCTAACACGAAATTATAGTAAAATAATCTAATGGCATTAGTAGCTATAGAAAATTATAAAGAAACAAAGTGTTGTAACCCTAATGCCTCAAAGTAAGGACGGTGGTCGAAAAAGACAGTCCATTTGATCGAAGATCCGGTAAAAATAGTACGCATAATGAAATCGGCATACCACAATAGGGCTTGGTCGGGAGTTTTGAAGTAAAACTCGTCCGATGCACCATCATCCAATTGGACCGGAGAAAAGAGGGAATCTATATGCGGATCCGAAGACGATGCCTCTTCACTGACATTGGTCTTCTTCCTCTTGAAAGGATTGAATCCCTTAGGCATTCTATCCCAAAATCTAAAAACCCTAACAATTGGAAAGTGGAGGAGAGAAGGAATTATACCTTCCGAGAATTAGATATGCTATAGAGGACAAAATTCTTCGCACGAATCCAAAGTTTGGACGAAGATCTCCACGTAGATTGGAAGAAGGAAGGTGGAGACGAACTAGGGTTTAGGGGGCATGGCTGCTGCTGTTTTGATGATGTTTGGAAGAATGAAGAAGAGGGGGCCTCGGGTTCTGACTGGTACATATATATACCCAGCCGAACTCTGGCCGAATTCGGACCGAACTCGGGCCGAATTCGCCAAGGGTTACCTGGCTATATATATATATATATATATATATATATATATATATATATATATATATATATATATATATATATATATATATATATATATATATAATAACGATGCTACATCTTTTTCATTAATTTGTTTCAAATGTTTAATTCAGAGTTTAGTAATTTTAAATCTCAAAATAATATAATTAATATTATTTTAGAAATTAATATTCTTTATTCAGCATCTGTCTCAGATTAACTGTAGGAGTACTGTTCCAGCTAACGGAGGTTCACCGGAGAACTCTTAAATACCGCTTCGCTTCGACCATAGTCGTGGTGACAGACAGACTCTTTTTAGGCTTGTCTCAAAAATAATTATTGAGTATCGAATAAATAATTAATAAAACAAAATTAATTAATATTATTGACAAATAAAATTCTTAATTCTCGACGTAAATAATTGAAACGATATTCCGCTAGAGGTTTTGTGAGTATGTCAACTAATTGATTCTGTGTGTCTATGTATACAAGGTCTATATCTCCATTTTGTTGATGATCTCTAAGAAAGTGATGTCTAATCTCGATATGTTTAGTACGAGAGTGACATACTGGATTCTTAGTCAAATTAATAGAACTAGTGTTGTCACAGAAAATGGGTATGTGTGTAAAATACAAACCATAGTCTTCTAAAGTTTATTTCATCCACAAAATTTGTGCACAACAACGTCCTGTGGTGATATACTCAGCCTCTGTTGTTGATAATACAACAGAATTTTTTTTCTTACTAAACCAAGATACTAGAGCTTTTTCTAGGAAATGAGATGTGCTGCTAGTGCATTTTCTATCTATTTTGCATCCGGCAAAATCAGTATCAGAATAACCGGTTAGGTCAAATGACGTAATTTTGGGATACCATAAGCCGATAGAAGAATTGCCTTTAAAGTATCAGAAGATACGCTTAACTACACACAGATGTGATTCCTTAGGATTAGCTTAAAATCGTGTACATAAGCAAACACTAAATATAATGTCTGGTCGACTAGCAGTTAAATACAGTAAGCTACCGATCATACCTCGATACTTACGTGTGTCAATATGTTTGCCTTGTTCATCAATATCAAGCTTGGTTGAAGTCGCCATTGGAGTGCTAAGTGGCTTGACTGCTTCCATGTCGAACTTCTTTAATAGATCCTTTGTGTACTTTGCTTGATTTATGAATGTCCCATTGTTGGTTTGTTTGATTTGCAGTCCGAAAAAGAATTTCAGCTCTCCCATCATGCTCATCTCAAACTCATTCTGCATACACTTTAAAAATTCTTGACAAAGAGATTCATCAGTAGATCCAAAAATAATATCATCTACATAGACTTGAATCAAAAGAATGTTGTTATTCAAAGATTTTATAAACAATGTAGTGTCAACCTTTTCCTTTGAAAAACCGTTATCAAGTAGAAAAGAGCTCAGACGATCGTACCAAGCACGAGGGGCTTGTTTCAAACCGTATAAGGCTTTCTTCACCTTGAAAACATATTCAGAAAATTAAAAATCAGTAAAACCAGGAGGTTGAGCTACATAAACTTCTTCTTTTATAAAACCATTTAAAAATGCTTTTGACATCCATTTGAAATAATTTAAAATTATAAAAACATGCAAATGCATATAACATACAAATGGATTCTAATCTCGCAACTGGGGCATAAGTCTCATCATAGTCGATACCTTCTTCTTGATTGTATCCTTGAGCTACGAGTCGAGCCTTATTACGAGTCACTAAACCATTCTCGTTCAGTTTATTTCGGAATACCCATCGGGTGCCAATGACCGGATGATCAATGGGCTTGGGAACAAGTTCCCAAATTTGATTCCGTTCGAATTGGTTTAATTCCTCTTGCATAGCATCTAACCAAAAATTATTACTACATGCTTCATCAATATTTTTGGGTTCAAACTGCGAAACAAAAGCAACACAAGAAGCTATATATTTATTAGAGAAACGAGTACTTATACCCTTGGTAATCTTACCAATTACCAAGTCCTTTGGATGATTAGCCAACAATCTCATCTCTTTTGGTGTAGTCTCCGGATTGCTAGTTCCGGCTTCTTTGCTTGGAGGTTCATCTGATGCTTGATGTGATGGTTCTGTATCTTTGTGTGAAGGTTTTGCAATAGCTGTACTTGGTATGATTATGCCTTCATTGTCATCATCGTCTAAGTGTTGATTTAACTCATCAAACTTGACATTGATTGATTCTTCGATGATCATGGTTCTTTTGTTGAAGACTCTGTATCCTTTGCACTTTGCTGCATAACTTAAAAATATACCTTCATCGGCCTTTTCATCAAATTTACTCAAATTGTCTTTAGTATTAAGAATAAAACATTTACAGCCAAAAATCTTGAAATATGAAACATTTGGTATTCTATCAAACCATAGTTCATAGGGAGTCTTCTTCGATATAGGTCGAATTAGAACCCTATTGAGAATATAGCATGTTGTATTTACAGCTTCAGCCCAAAAGTATCTAGGTAGACTAAACTGGTTTAACATTACTCTAGCCATTTCAGATAGAGTTCTGTTCTTACGTTCCACAACTCCATTTTGTTACGGAGTCCTAGGGCAAGAGAATTTATGCAAATAACTGTGTGTGTCACAAAATTGCTTAAATTCTGCATTCTCAAATTCGCCGCCATGATCACTACGAATGCGAGCAATCATGAATCCTTTTTCATTCTGTACTTTCTTGTAAAAGGTGATGAATTCTCATAATGCATCGTTCTTACGTGCAAGAAAATAAATCCATGTATATCTAGAGAAATGATCTATAATGACAAAAGCATATAACTTACCACCTAGACTAGCAATTCTGCTGGGTCCAAATAAGTCCATATGCAACAGTTGTAAAGGTCTAGTGGTACTTACATCGTTCTTGGATTTGAATGCGGATTTGGTAGCTTTGTTCTTTTCACATTCACTACATACCGTATCCTTCTTGAAAAAATGTCCGGTAAGCCGCGTACCAACTTCTTTGTAGATAGTCTTAAAATTGTATCCATGTTTACATGGCCGAGTCTCATATGCCATAGTTGACTCTCGATGCTTTTGGCCATCAAACATCTATCTGCTTTGTTAGCATCTTCCAACAAATAAAAAATATATATGTTGTCTTCCCTAATACCTTCAAATATAGTACTACCAGTTGAACTATCAACTATAGTACTGTAAGCCCCTGAATTTAGGGCTTATTTTTTTCAATTTTATAAATCAATGATTTTGAATAAATATTATTATTTGATTTAATGCTCTTTACCGTGACTTGGAATTCTAGAGCGTCAGGGATGCCAGTCTCTGGAAATCTCCTTCTTGGAGTTTGTAGTAGACAAGATTATATTCACATTGATATATCGTGTCCCACTCGAACTTGTTCCCTTGTATTCTTTTTGCCTCGCGCAAGTTCGGGTCAATTTAGACCAATTTATCGTCTGCCGTAATTCCTGCTTTAATTTCCAATTTAAATTCCGGGCCTGACATCGGTCCAATTCAGTCGACCCAATTTATGGCCCTGGCCTGTTTTGAGTAAACTATGCAGGTGCCACTTGCGTGCCAAAATTTCGATCTCCTTTGTGCTCCTATTTCATCCGTGATTTAAATTGCTTAATTTATTAGTTAATTAAATCTTGGCCTCGACCTTGTCCAACTTGGCCCAACGCCCAACCCAGTTTAGTGTGGGCCCTGTCATGACTGCCCATACATCCCACTAGTGTTCTCCTATTTTTGCCAACTCGAAAATATAATTCTTTTATTTTATATTATTATCTCTTTCTCTCTCTATGTATATATACCTACATGTATACATGTGTTACATCTCTCCTCTCACTCATGTACACTTCCCACACAAAGAGAAACCCCCTCACCCCATACTCAGCCGAACCCCTCTCTCTCTTTTCTTCTTCATGAAGTAAACCTATCTCTCTCTTTCTCTCTCTTCTATATTTAATATATATACACACACATATATATTAAATATCTCTCTCCTCTCCCATCACTCTCTCTCTCTTTACCTACACACCACCTCTCCCCTCCCCATGTCAGCTCACACCCCCCATGTACCCGAGCACACCCCCTCTCTCTATTCTCTCTCTCTCTCCCTCTAAATATCTTCTAATATCTCTCCCTCTTTATATATAATATATACACACATATATATATATTATATAATCTCTCTCTCTCTCTCTCTCTCTCCTTTTCCAATCCCCACACAAGCAACCCTTTCCCCCCATGCTGTACGAGCACAGCAGCTAGCCCCCCCATTCCTTCTTCATTCATTCATTCATTTTTCCTTCCTTCTTCCTTCTTTTCTCCTTGCTCTTTAGGAGAGCAACCCAACACCATTAACACCAACACCACCACCCTCACCGCGCCACCTCAAACCGAGCCACCACCACCTCCACGTCCACCGTGCGCCGCCGCCCGACCCTCGTCGAGGCTGCGCAGCCCCCGCCGTCGTCGGGCTAGGCCAAGCCAAGCCGCGCCACCAGCAGCAGTTGCAACTGCAGCAATGCACGGCAACGGCCACAGGCCGTGCGCGTTGGCAACGCTGGCCGCGCGCCGTCGCCGGCCGCCGTGCCTCCGACGACCCCCACGCGGGTGCGCCCCACTCCGGCGAGCACTTCCATGGCGGCCACCGTCCTCCGGGACGCGCCGTCGAGGCGATTCGTGCATTTTTCACGAAATTCCGTCGACGCGCGCGCGCGCGAAGTCCAGAATTGGCGTCTCGTCGCAGCGACTTCGTGTGCGTTTTCTGGACAATCCGACCGTTGGATCGGCGAACTCCTTGCTCCGTCTCAATCTCGGTATATCCCTCTTCACCTCTGTCAAGTTTGAACCGTTAATTTCGTCGTTTGATACATCAAAACCGGCCACCAAGTTGACGTTTTAATTTGTACTGTTTTTGGATAGTTTTGCGACGCCAACTTCGCGGGTTCGTATCTTCATCGTCGCAGCTCCGTTTTGCGTGCTACCAGTTTCGGTGCACAGCTGGTATAACCCTCTTCCTGCCCCCTTTAGATTTCATTTCAGTTTGAGCTTGTTAGGTCGGTCGAATTCGACGCCAAAGTTGGCCGTTCGAATTCTTAGTGTTGCACTTGTTAAAATTCTATTTTTGAACCCGGGACTCCGAATTCAAATTCTGACACCACCAGTAGACTCGTGGCGTCATTCTGGCATGTTTTCATATAAAGTTTGCCTGATTTGGAGAACGTGGGCCCTGGCACGCATTTCGGTGCAAAGCGGGTCCCACTTTCTGAGTCAACGGAACTTTTTGACGCCGGCTCATCGGAATCCAATTCCGAATATACCGTTGAGTTCGTGTCGTCATTCTGGACTCGTTGACATATAATTTGCTGAGTTTTGAAGACATTTGCTCCGGCACGCATTTCCGTGCAAACCAGATTCCAAATGTTCGCGTCAACGGACCAATTTGAGATCGGGTCAACGGAATCCAATTTTGGACATACCGTTGGGTTCGTATCATCATTCTGGATTCGTGGACATATAATTTGCTAGGTTTTGTAGACTTCTATCCTGACACGCTTTTCGGTGCAAAGTGTGTCCAACGGCGGACATCATTTTGGCCCAAAATTACCGTTTTGCCCCTGTGTCCAAATTGGACTTTTGGACAGGCTATCCTAGCTGATTTGACCATTCTGGACACGTTGGTGATGTTAGTTTTATCATCCGACAATATTTGTAGATTTCTTCCCTTTTTGTGTCATCCTATTATTATAATATTTTTTTTCCTTTTGGTTGTTTTAGAGACCCGTCGATTTCAGTGATTTCTAAATCACTGAAATTCATAAGTTGACCTAGGTTTGATCAGACTTGACCAACGTTGACTTTTTGACCAAAGTCAATTGTAGGTCAACCATTGACCTATTTAACCTAGATTAGACTTAGAGTTGACCGGAGTTGACCAGTTGACCAAAGTCAACTGTACGTCAACCTTGACCCAGTTTGTCTTAGTTTGACTTAGTTTGACCTAGATGTTTAGTATGTCTTTTGACCCTGATCAGCTCTTGTATTATTTCATCTTTAGGTCTGTGGCTTTACTCTGAACCCTGATTCATATTGACAGCAGGACCCCAGGCGAGTACATTCTCTGATAACTTATTCCCAATTTATGATAACTGTTATGATTCATGTAATTAGTGTTGATATGCTTATCCCTGACACATGGTTCTCACGGATTGGTATTCTTGGATCCCGACGAGAGATGTCTCTCCTTCTTAGGTTGGGATGTATTGTGCAAGCACCCTTGTAGCTCTTGCTCGATATATGGTCACTGATTCTAGAGCAGGTTCGCGACCTTCTCATTAGAATCCCGTGCAGTGATGTGTCCTGTTTGGATCCATTCTACCAGTTGGGGTAGGGGGAGTAGTAGCGTATGCCTGTGATCAGATCCATCCCGATTCCCGAACAGTGTGAGTCATATACCGCACTTATGACTTGGCAGGCCGATTCTTGACAGGTACCCAAGCCGATCACAAGCTGAAACTACTACTCACACACATTGGATATATAGCTTACCTTGATTCGTGTACATGCCATGATCCCGTTCTATTTTCTTGTTCTAGCTCTAGCTTTACAGCTTACCATGCCATGATACATACATGTACACTCCATGATTTTATTGTATATGCTCTATTTACAGTCTTATAGCTTTTATTCTATCTTGAGATCTGTTATGAGATATATGTACTCGTTCCGCTCCTGACTGGATACGTTATGAAAATATTACAGATGTTGATGCTAACTGAGGTGGTTCCCACTATTCTTCTCTATGAGTTGCCTGGTAGTTATCCTTAGTTAGTCCTGCTGTTCCTTCTTTATTTTTCTGTCTTATGATCATAGTAGATTCTAGTTGTTCTAGTGATATTGTTATTATTTCTTGTCTTATCTTCCTTAGTTTTCGTGATGTGACATGAGTACATTTCTAGTTATAGATTCTTAGATGTTGTAGTTAGTATAGTATACTTGACAGCGTTCTACCGCCGATACCGCGGCATAGGCTGGGCATGGCCCACGTATTCGTACCCGTATATCCGGGTGCGGGTCGTGACACGTTTTTAGTGGTGGCCCATGCAGGTCAGTCTTTGCAGTAAATGCGAAGTCATGGTAGTACTTGAGCTTTTCTGTACTACTGCGAGCCTGCCCTAGGATTAAGGTTGAGTCATGGAATATTTTAGGATTTTGGTACTCAGTCACATATTAGGAACTCTTGGTAGATTCCAGGGATGACCCCTGGGGAATCTTATTTCGAAGGCTTTCAAATCTTTCCCACTTGTTTCCATTCGTCCTGATTTCTGAAATATCTGTCCTTATCAAACTTTATTCCTTCTTGGAATGAGTTTGTGGACCCCAGAGGGAAGGTATAAGTTGGACTTGTATATCATCTAGGTTGGGGAGAGAATATGATTTACCAACCTCGTATCATGGTCGAGGTTTATTTTAGATTATATTCCACCATTTTCTATCTTGACCTAGGTAGTACCCTCGGGACTTTCCCTAAAATTTTCCCCTGAACCCTATCTCGAAAGTTGTTTCCGTTGATTCTATTAACTTACCCTTGACTTGTTGTTGAAGTTTAAATCTTAATATTCGTTGTTGACCCTTGATTTTGTTTTGGATAATTCTTTTAAGAATTTGGTTAAGATATCCTGATAAACATATTTTGGACGAGAACAATGAGAACAGTAAGTGTCTTCTTTACTTATGGAGTTTGGAATTTATCGCAGTCATATTAGCTAGCCTGACCGGGACATGGAGCCTGATTTTGGATATACTATCCTAGTTATGGAATTTAGATTCTCTTGCAGCCATACCGGTTGGCGTGGTAAGGAATCTAGATGATATGATTATAGGGTGTATACCTTGGTTATGGACTCTATCGTTTATTGTAGCTATGTTTACTGGCGTGGCGTAAATTCTGGCAACATAATTTTGGATAGACGTGTATGGTTATCAGGTCATATCTTAAGTTGATTCACTTCTTTTACCAATTGAGCAAGATAATTCCTACCATTATTTCTTGTTTATCATTATTTTCTCTCCCGTCGCATGATGATTTTCTCATCTTACCGTCATTTCCTTTGCCTTGTTTAGCTATGTCTTGATTATACAAATCATCCCGTACTTGGACTTCAATTATATCTTCGATTCTCTAAATTGTCTCTAAAATCGTGCCCCAATGACTTGGCTTATTTCTGAAATCATGCACATATGATTTTGTTCATATCATAATTCTATCGTGCCAAATCCCTTATCGTGCCTGAACAATTTTAAATCGATTATCTTGATCGTGCAAACTCGTCATTCTTGGATCGTGCCTAAATTATTGCCTAAATCTTCTATCATGTTTTAACCCCACTACCAACCTTTAATTTCGAGGACGAAATTTTTATAAGGTGGGTAGGATTGTAAGCCCCTGAATTTAGGGCTTATTTTTTTTCAATTTTATAAATCAATGATTTTGAATAAATATTATTATTTGATTATTATTTGATTTAATGCTCTTTACCGTGACTTGGAATTCTAGAGCGTCAGGGATGCCAGTCTCTGGAAATCTCCTTCTTGGAGTTTGTAGTAGACAAGATTATCTTCACATTGATATATCGTGTTCCACTCGAACTTGTTCCCTTGTATTCTTTTTCCCTCGCGCAAGTTCGGGTCAATTTAGACCAATTTATCGTCTGCCGTAATTCCTGATTTAATTTCCAATTTAAATTCCGGGCCTGACATCGGTCCAATTCAGTCGACCCAATTTATGGCCCTGGCCTGTTTTGAGTAAACTATGCAGGTGCCACTTGCGTGCCAAAATTTCGATCTCCTTTGTGCTCCTATTTCATCCATGATTTAAATTGCTTAATTTATTAGTTAATTAAATCTTGGCCTCGACCTTGTCCAACTTGGCCCAACGCCCAACCCAGTTTAGTGTGGGCCCTGTTGTAACTCCACTTTCCAGTTTTCTTAAATAAATAATAAAAATTTATTTTTATACTTATTATTAATTTGGAAACATTTTGAATGAATTGCATTTTTTGACAATTTAACAATTAAAGGTTGTTATAACAACTTTTATATTATTTTTCTTATTTTAAAAACTGTTTTTAAATGAATTATGCAAATATGAAACAGCAGAGGGTTAATTTGTAAAGTTTCCTATATAAACTAAGTTGCGGGTTAATATTCAAATGAGGAGGGGTTTTCTGTAATTTTGCCATTTTGCGGAGGGAGTTAATTGCAAATTTCCATTTAATTTACGTTATAACTGAACCGTTGGAGAGAGAGAGAGTCGGCCATTTATTTTCTTCTCTCGAGCTCTCCACTCTTCTCGAGTCTTCCACCGCTCTCGAGTCCTTCGCCGTTCTCGAGCGTTCTTCTCCGGCGACTTCGACGGCGACTCTGATGGCGACGACGACCTTGATGATGACGGCGACTCCGGTGGCGTAGATCTGAGGGAGCGCGACGATTCTGATGGCGATGACCCCGATGATGATGGCTTTGACGGTGGCGACTCTGGGAGCTTGGCAGTAACTCGAGCTCGTTGTCTCTTCGTCTCCCTCCTGACTTCTTCCTCGACGAGCTTGGCTTCGACTTCCAGAGGGTAAACCCTAACCCTAACTCTAATCTCTACTGTTGGTCAGATCTATGTCAGATCTATGGCCTAGACTCTGAGATCCTTTGATCGGTGACGAGATCTAGGATTTCTGTGGTTGTGTGAGATCGATGATGTTGTCTTTCTCTTCGAACAGTTCTAACTGTTCAGATCCGTTGGATCTAGGGTTTCTGTGGTCCGATCTTGTAGATCGACCCTTGCATGTGGTTATTTTGGTTTGCATGTTAGATCTATGATGTTTCTTTAGTTGATTTCTTGAGATCAAGTTGATCTGTGACTATTCTGTGGTTGTGATGTTGTTTTCTGAGGAGTTTTTACTCCAGATCTGGTAGTGGTTCCAGATCTGTTGAGAATGGGTTTTCGATGGTGTTTTCCTGTGGGGGATCCAGTGGATCTGTTTCTTTTACTTGCATGCTGTCGGTTGGCCTAGACCTAACAAACTCAGTGGTGACTCTAGGGTTGCTCGGTTCGTTAGATCAGGGATGGGTTTGTTTTTGGAATGTTTCCTTATCCATTTCTGTGTAGATTTTTGGTTGAGATCTGATGTTCTGAATCTTTTCTTTTTGGGACTGAGATCTTGTGTCTAAACACTTTCGTGTCTGACACTGCATGCATGCCATAATTTTGGATATGATGTTGGTTCCATTTTACTGAACTGAGATCTCATGGTCAGACACTTTCGTGTCCGACACTGCATGCATATTTTATGGATTTTAATTGATGACTTCTTCTTTCTCTTTCTGTTATTTGTTGCTGAGGGATTTTCTGGTGTTGGACCTCTGTCCCGACTGGACTGTGGACTGTACCTACCTGTTCGTATCCGATGTTCGTGTCGGATACGAAGTGGCGCGGATTCGTGGCTAGAACATTGCTGAACCTTGCTGTAGCCGTGTCCTCTTTCCCGTGTCCGACGTGCGTGTTGGACACCAAGGAGATGATGTGACTTTTCTGACCTGACGTGACTGGCTTGGACTTCGGGCCTGACCGGCGGTGGACTTTGGCAGTTTGTGGCTTTTATTTGATGGGCCGAGTTGGTGTTTATTCAGTAGGCTTTCTGTATATTCTTTGTGGGCTGAAGTATGGGCTGGGCCATACTGTATGTATTGTAATATTATTTTATTAATTATAGCTGGATGACTGTAATTAATTGTGGGTGGGCTGGTTTGGCTGGGCCATGTTGGGCCGGGCTTATATGCTGTTGTAGTTGTTGGGCTGGTTAGAAGTTGGGTCTGAACTTATCCTTGGTTTTGGGTAAGTGGGCCGAGTGGCTGTGGGCTGGCCTGTGGACTTTGCCTTTGGGGCAGGACTGTCTGTAGTTAATTTTTGTAAAACCTTTTTCAATAAATAATAAATGTTTTTCCCATTATTGTGAGTTGATGGAAACATCCTCTTAAACCAATTTTATAACTAAAAACAATTAGTTAAACTTTTCTTAAATTACTGCTGTTTAGTTAACTCTTAGTGTTAAACACGTAAAACCAAGGGTTGTGTTTAGCATTTGATTTTCCAGTTAGTAATTAAACCTAGTGTAATGTAACTTGTGAACCTCCAAATAAGACTATCTTATTTGGGCAGGATCAAGATAAGGATTTAGTTCTTTAATTAACCTAGAAGCAACTAGCATAGTTTATTAACCAACTGTACATCACTATTGTTAACAGGAGATCATCCAGCTCTTCTACCTATATTTTGCCTGGAGCAAGGCAAGTACATTCTATGGTTTTGTTCAGTGCATCTTCCTTGTTCTTTATTGCTGACACACTGCGACACGTTCATGATCTTACTTGTTCTTTCATGATCTTATTCATGATCTTACTTGTTCTTTCATGTTCTTACTTGTATCTTGGGGTGGGGAAATACTCTAGATATGTGACTAAACCCGGTTACTTATTCATGATCTTTAGCTTAGGCCTCGCACAGTGCACGCGGGCCCTAAGCCGTACCATTACATGATCTTCCAGGATCCTTTCATGTTCTTTCATGATCTTACCCAAGCCGGTCGCATATCTAAGTAGTATTTCAAACATATAAACACATGTTCAGGATATTGTTCTTACATTAGTTTCTCTTGATCCTGATCTTGATATTAGTCGTGATCTTTACTGCATCTTACATTGTCATGATCTTTCATGTATCTTTATAGCAGTAGTTCATGATCTTCATGTTCTTTACATACTTGTTCTTATCCTGTTCTTCCAGCATTTACTTTCCATATCATTATGTTATTGTTCATTACCTAGAACTGTGCTTTGCTCCGCTCCTGACTGGATATGTTATGATAGGTGAGATGGAGGCTTTATGTGACACATACTATGGACATGATACTGCTTTCCTTGAGCCAGCTGGAGCTGCTTGTGACATAGAGGCTGCAGAAGCCTAGTTATCTTCCTTTTAGTTGTCTTTCCTGCTTTTGAGACTTTAGTCAGACTTTAGTTACATTTCTGGATGAATGTAATAATAAAATGCTTAGACATGTATTTGAATATTCTGGGATCGTTTATAGATATGCTGTGACATTACTTCTCATTTACTTGACTTGTTAGATTTTCCCTAGTTCTGGTACAGCTTACTTCGTCGTGTCTAACGACGAAGGCTGGGCGTGTCCGACTCGTGTCCGATTATTCGGGAGCGGGTCGTGACATGTTTTTAGTGGTGGCCCATGCAGGTCCATCCTAATAGTACCTAGGTCTTAGTGTACTATTGGGGGACTTGATTTACACTAGGGAAACTTGATCACAGCATAGGAAAATCGGGAAATAAGGGTATATCAGGTATATCAGGTGTATCAGGTATTTTAATATTCTATAAACACTTGTTGTATGTAGGTCTAGGTTATTTTAACAGTTTTCTGTTTTGCAGATAGTTCAAAAGCATGCAACACCAGAACTGTCAATTCACCTGCACTTGACGTTTCCGAACTTCCACTACCTTCTATCACTCTACTATCCCCATGGGTAGTACGTAATTGACGGAGATGTCTGAAGAGTCCCTTGACAACCAGAGGAAGCAGGCCACCCTTTCCAAGTCAGACTTGTGGATACACTCTCTGAGCCAGGAAGGACTTCTGATTTCCAGACGCTCAGACACTTGGACTTTTCCGACACCGAGCGCATATCTTGCACCAGAGAGCCGATCGAGAACCTGAAGCCGCCACTGAAGATCATCTCAGCATGTGAGGATCCGACTTCTATGAAGATTAGAGCCACCAGCCTGGAGATTCAGAATGTAGCGCAGACAATGGAATGAGACGGAAAGTTGAAGCACATGAGGGACATGAAGACTTATGACGAAGGCAATAACTAGCTTGGATCCGTAAAACATCGTAACACTCAGTCGGCGTTTCTTCGATCGCACCACCAGTCGCATCATCAGGAACAGATCTCAGCAGCCAGCACGCCAGCAGTCATATATTCCTACCAGAGCCCTGCACTTCAACCTCAGCGGGAGATCCAGATTCAGATCCAGCCGACGATCATTTACAATTACTGCCACCTCTCGGGATGCCACTATGAAGAGTGCCGCAAAAGATAGAGTCTATACTTGTTCTACGGATCGACTGCCCACCAAATCATGGATTGCTGAAGAACGTTGATCACATTGCCCGAGAACAAGCGCGAGGAGCATCAGACTACAGCAAAGAGAACCACCTTTTCAGAATCAGCAACCACATGGAGTACTACCGCAGGGATCAACCTACGCCAGGACAATTGAAGGAGGTTAAAAAGATTTCCGTTCCGGAGGAATACTGAAGACAGACTGGAGACTGAAGATTTTTGCATGGTTGGAAAAACCATGTATCTTGATTAGCAGCCTAGTTTTTTCCTTAAATTTCTTTTAGCATCTAGACCATTTCTGGGAACTTCTTGTTTTCTATTTTGGAATCTTGGTTGGTATTCGAAACTTAACTCGAGATATTGTTTCCTATTCGTTGATGGGTACTCCTCCAATCCATTCTTCGCAACCTTGCTCTTTTCGAGATTCTACTCAGGAATTTTGTTTCCTATTCAGGACTAGTTACAATTTGTAAATTTTGTTTCTTTCCGAAGTTCAGTTTTCTATTTGGGGATAGTTGGAATTTGATTTTATTCAGTACTTGTTTCTATTCACCATTCAAGACATCGTTTGAAAACTTCGGTTTCGACCTATTCCCTATGTGAGATTCGTTTCCTACGTGGCTTGTTTCTACTTGGAAATTATTCTGTTCACAACCTTGCTTCGATCTTGTTCCCTATTTGAAGTATCGCTTGTTTCATGGATATTGTTTTACTCACCCATTGATTCTTTTTCCTATTCATAACTTGATTCCATTCGAAAATTTAAGATCATGTTTCCTATTTCGAGACTTTGTTTTGTTCATGATTTTGCCTCCCATCCGAGATTTACCGGACTTTGAATTTCAGTTCCTACTTACAACTCGTTGAGACCGTGTTCCCTATTCCAAATCTTGTCTCCTCATTAAGATTTTTTTTTTTTCTTCGAGAATTTGTTCCTTATTCACAACTTTGTTGATACTGGATTTTCTATTTTCCACTATGTACCTTATTGGAGATTTCATTTTCTATTCAAGTTTTCATTGTTATTCGAGATTTTATTGAAACTCGTTTCCAGTACGGGATTTTATTTCTTATTTTTGAAACTTGTTTCCTATCTGATACCTTGCTTCAGTTCGTCCTTCGATACTCTGTTATCCCTTCGGGATAACGTCCCATATGTGGAATCTTGTTACAATTTCCGATATCAGTTGATATTCCGTCATAATTTGAAACTTTGTCCTGTCTGAATTTTAAATCTCCCTGGCTGCCCTTTTGTACTCACTGATTGGATCCCTTGTCATTTTTAGTACCTAATAAACTCATGTATTCTAACAGTCAGGTAATTTCACCATTTCCATGACTTGGACTATTGAAATTCATTTTGAATTCCTTGAAACTCTTTGAAATTCCTAGGGATAAAGTCGAGAGGCTATTCGATGACCTACTGTGGCATGACAGTTGCGCGCTGCAGCCATTAGCTGGATTATGGAGACTGAGGGTTCACTGCAGCCAGTAGCGCACTGGCGAGGCAGGAACTCTAAGTTGAAGTGATTTCAGACCCATAGGTTTTCGAGGATTGTCGAGACTTGTCATATTCTTCATATCTTGATCTCTTGAGTTGCTTCGTCGATAATTATTTGAAAATGAATAAAGTTGATATGTTATTCGGTAACATATTGTTATTTAAGTCATGGAACCGAAAATTCACTGCAGCCATACATGCACTGGCGGGGCAGGGATTCTAAGTAAAGTGATTTCAAATATCTATATGTTTCCGGATACCATAGAAACTATATTCCATTTTCATATAATTATTGGTTTCGAGAATCACAAACCCTTGCACGTTCATCCTGATTTGATAATGTATCTCCTGAGTATTGCGTACGTCTCCTCAATCAACCCTTGGTAAAAATTTCTTCTAGCATTTTATCGTTAGACCATTGAATTCCTCAAAATTATATATTACCAGATTGTGATTCTGTACTTCGTTGTGGGTTGTCCAAACTTCGATCTTAAGTCATGTCTATCTGACCATGATTTTCTATCTTGTTCTTGCCTACCTGTGTTAATATATCGATTTTTGATCGTACTTAATAATTGTGTCTTCATGATTTTGCTTCTCTTAGTTGTAATTGGAATTCCTTCCACTTCGTGACTATTTGATCCTTGACCTTTGTCAAAGCGTGATATCCCAAACTTTTTGTGTATACTTGGACTCAAGGCTCAGAGCGTCATGGATCGACAAAAGCACTGGACGGACAACAACAGATGGTCACCGGAGTTCGCAGTTAGAAGCAGAGTGATCCTGAAGAATCTCGCCGACCAGAGGCACCATTCATTTTGGCAGAGGCGGGAAGCTCAGTCCGAGATTCATTGGACCATTCGACGTGACCGCACGGATTGGCGAGGTGGCGTACCGACTAGCGCTTCCAGCTAGGTTGGAGGGAGTGCACGACGTTTTCTACGTATCTCAGCTTCGACGATACATTCCAGACCCGAGCCATGTGGTGGACTATTCAGAGCTGGAGGTGGGCCCGAGATTGACTTACGAGGAGCAGCCAGTAGAAATCCTCGACCGGAGGGAGAAGCGACTGCGGAACCAGATCATTCCTCTTGTCCGTGTCATGTGGAGACACCACTCTCCGGGAGAGTCCACATGGGAGGGCGAGGACGAGATGCGGAAGAGAGATCCCACTTTGTTTGCCTAATTGTATTTTGATAATTGAAACCTTTAAATACAATAAATGGCTTGAGCTTGAATTTTCCTTGTGTTTTTGCCTTGATTGTTTTGTTGTCCTTCGAATTTCGAGGACGAAATTTTTTTGAGGGGGGGATAATTTGTAACTCCACTTTCCAGTTTTCTTAAATAAATAATAAAAATTCATTTTTATACTTATTATTAATTTGGAAACATTTTGAATGAATTGCATTTTTTGACAATTTAACAATTAAAGGTTGTTATAACAACTTTTATATTATTTTTCTTATTTTAAAAACTGTTTTTAAATGAATTATGCAAATATGAAACAGCAGAGGGTTAATTTGTAAAGTTTCCTATATAAACTAAGTTGCGGGTTAATATTCAAATGAGGAGGGGTTTTCTGTAATTTTGCCATTTTGCGGAGGGAGTTAATTGCAAATTTCCATTTAATTTACGTTATAACTGAACCGTTGGAGAGAGAGAGAGTCGGCCATTTATTTTCTTCTCTCGAGCTCTCCACTCTTCTCGAGTCTTCCACCGCTCTCGAGTCCTTCGCCGTTCTCGAGCGTTCTTCTCCGGCGACTTCGACGGCGACTCTGATGGCGACGACGACCTTGATGATGACGGCGACTCCGGTGGCGTAGATCTGAGGGAGCACGACGATTCTGATGGCGACGACCCCGATGATGATGGCTTTGACGGTGGCGACTCTGGGAGCTTGGCAGTAACTCGAGCTCGTTGTCTCTTCGTCTCCCTCCTGACTTCTTCCTCGACGAGCTTGGCTTCGACTTCCAGAGGGTAAACCCTAACCCTAACTCTAATCTCTACTGTTGGTCAGATCTATGTCAGATCTATGGCCTAGACTCTGAGATCCTTTGATCGGTGACGAGATCTAGGATTTCTGTGGTTGTGTGAGATCGATGATGTTGTCTTTCTCTTCGAACAGTTCTAACTGTTCAGATCCGTTGGATCTAGGGTTTCTGTGGTCCGATCTTGTAGATCGACCCTTGCATGTGGTTATTTTGGTTTGCATGTTAGATCTATGATGTTTCTTTAGTTGATTTCTTGAGATCAAGTTGATCTGTGACTATTCTGTGGTTGTGATGTTATTTTCTGAGGAGTTTTTACTCCAGATCTGGTAGTGGTTCCAGATCTGTTGAGAATGGGTTTTCGATGGTGTTTTCCTGTGGGGGATCCAGTGGATCTGTTTCTTTTACTTGCATGCTGTCGGTTGGCCTAGACCTAACAAACTCAGTGGTGACTCTAGGGTTGCTCGGTTCGTTAGATCAGGGATGGGTTTGTTTTTGGAATGTTTCCTTATCCATTTCTGTGTAGATTTTTGGTTGAGATCTGATGTTCTGAATCTTTTCTTTTTGGGACTGAGATCTTGTGTCTAAACACTTTCGTGTCTGACACTGCATGCATGCCATAATTTTGGATATGATGTTGGTTCCATTTTACTGAACTGAGATCTCATGGTCAGACACTTTCGTGTCCGACACTGCATGCATATTTTATGGATTTTAATTGATGACTTCTTCTTTCTCTTTCTGTTATTTGTTGCTGAGGGATTTTCTGGTGTTGGACCTCTGTCCCGACTGGACTGTGGACTGTACCTACCTGTTCGTATCCGATGTTCGTGTCGGATACGAAGTGGCGCGGATTCGTGGCTAGAACATTGCTGAACCTTGCTGTAGCCGTGTCCTCTTTCCCGTGTCCGACGTGCGTGTTGGACACCAAGGAGATGATGTGACTTTTCTGACCTGACGTGACTGGCTTGGACTTCGGGCCTGACCGGCGGTGGACTTTGGCAGTTTGTGGCTTTTATTTGATGGGCCGAGTTGGTGTTTATTCAGTAGGCTTTCTGTATATTCTTTGTGGGCTGAAGTATGGGCTGGGCCATACTGTATGTATTGTAATATTATTTTATTAATTATAGCTGGATGACTGTAATTAATTGTGGGTGGGCTGGTTTGGCTGGGCCATGTTGGGCCGGGCTTATATGCTGTTGTAGTTGTTGGGCTGGTTAGAAGTTGGGTCTGAACTGATCCTTGGTTTTGGGTAAGTGGGCCGAGTGGCTGTGGGCTGGCCTGTGGACTTTGCCTTTGGGGCAGGACTGTCTGTAGTTAATTTTTGTAAAACCTTTTTCAATAAATAATAAATGTTTTTCCCATTATTGTGAGTTGATGGAAACATCCTCTTAAACCAATTTTATAACTAAAAACAATTAGTTAAACTTTTCTTAAATTACTGCTGTTTAGTTAACTCTTAGTGTTAAACACGTAAAACCAAGGGTTGTGTTTAGCATTTGATTTTCCAGTTAGTAATTAAACCTAGTGTAATGTAACTTGTGAACCTCCAAATAAGACTATCTTATTTGGGCAGGATCAAGATAAGGATTTAGTTCTTTAATTAACCTAGAAGCAACTAGCATAGTTTATTAACCAACTGTACATCACTATTGTTAACAGGAGATCATCCAGCTCTTCTACCGACATTTTGCCTGGAGCAAGGCAAGTACATTCTATGGTTTTGTTCAGTGCATCTTCCTTGTTCTTTATTGCTGACACACTGCGACACGTTCATGATCTTACTTGTTCTTTCATGATCTTATTCATGATCTTACTTGTTCTTTCATGTTCTTACTTGTATCTTGGGGTGGGGAAATACTCTAGATATGTGACTAAACCCGGTTACTTATTCATGATCTTTAGCTTAGGCCTCGCACAGTGCACGCGGGCCCTAAGCCGTACCATTACATGATCTTCCAGGATCCTTTCATATTCTTTCATGATCTTACCCAAGCCGGTCACATATCTAAGTAGTATTTCAAACATATAAACACATGTTCAGGATATTGTTCTTACATTAGTTTCTCTTGATCCTGATCTTGATATTAGTCGTGATCTTTACTGCATCTTACATTGTCATGATCTTTCATGTATCTTTATAGCAGTAGTTCATGATCTTCATGTTCTTTACATACTTGTTCTTATCCTGTTCTTCCAGCATTTACTTTCCATATCATTATGTTATTGTTCATTACCTAGAACTGTGCTTTGCTCCGCTCCTGACTGGATATGTTATGATAGGTGAGATGGAGGCTTTATGTGACACATACTATGGACATGATACTGCTTTCCTTGAGCCAGCTGGAGCTGCTTGTGACATAGAGGCTGCAGAAGCCTAGTTATCTTCCTTTTAGTTGTCTTTCCTGCTTTTGAGACTTTAGTCAGACTTTAGTTACATTTCTGGATGAATGTAATAATAAAATGCTTAGACATGTATTTGAATATTCTGGGATCGTTTATAGATATGCTGTGACATTACTTCTCATTTACTTGACTTGTTAGATTTTCCCTAGTTCTGGTACAGCTTACTTCGTCGTGTCTAACGACGAAGGCTGGGCGTGTCCGACTCGTGTCCGATTATTCGGGAGCGGGTCGTGACACCTGTCATGACTGCCCATACATCCCACTAGTGTTCTCCTATTTTTGCCTACTCGAAAATATAATTCTTTTATTTTATATTATTATCTCTTTCTCTCTCTATGTATATATACCTACATGTATACATGTGTTACATCTCTCCTCTCACTCATGTACACTTCCCACACAAAGAGAAACCCCCTCACCCCACACTCAGCCGAACCCCTCTCTCTCTTTTCTTCTTCATGAAGTAAACCTATCTCTCTCTTTCTCTCTCTTCTATATTTAATATATATACACACACATATATATTAAATATCTCTCTCCTCTCCCATCACTCTCTCTCTACCTACACACCACCTCTCCCCTCCCCATGTCAGCTCACACCCCCCATGTACCCGAGCACACCCCCTCTCTCTATTCTCTCTCTCTCTCTCCCTCTAAATATCTTCTAATATCTCTCCCTCTTTATATATAATATATATACACACATATATATATTATATAATCTCTCTCTCTCTCTCCTTTTCCAATCCCCACACAAGCAACCCTTTGCCCCCATGCTGTACGAGCACAGCAGCTAGCCCCCCCCATTCCTTCTTCATTCATTCATTCATTTTTCCTTCCTTCTTCCTTCTTTTCTCCTTGCTCTTTAGGAGAGCAACCCAACACCATTAACACCAACACCAACACCCTCACCGCGCCACCTCAAACCGAGCCACCACCACCTCCACGTCCACCGTGCGCCGCCGCCCGACCCTCGTCGAGGCTGCACAGCCCCCGCCGTCGCCGGGCTAGGCCAAGCCAAGCCGCACCACCAGCAGCAGTTGCAACTGCAGCAGTGCACGGCAACGGCCACAGGCCGCGCGCGCTGGCAGCGCTGGCCGCACGCCGTCGCCGGCCGCCGTGCCTCCGACGACCCCCACGCGGGTGCGCCCCACTCCGGTGAGCACTTCCATGGCGGCCACCGTCCTCCGGGACGCGCCGTCGAGGCGATTCGTGCATTTTTCACGAAATTTCGTCGACGCGCGCGCGCGCGAAGTCCAGAATTGGCGTCTCGTCGCAGCGACTTCGTGCGCATTTTCTGGACAATCCGACCGTTGGATCGGCGAACTCCTTGCTCCGTCTCAATCTCGGTATATCCCTCTTCACCTTTGTCAAGTTTGAACCGTTAATTTCGTCGTTTGATACATCAAAACCGGCCACCAAGTTGACGTTTTAATTTGTACTGTTTTTGGACAGTTTTGCGATGCCAACTTCGCGGGTTCGTATCTTCATCGTCGCAGCTCCGTTTTGCGCGCTACCAGTTCCGGTGCACAGCTGGTATAACCCTCTTCCTGCCCCCTTTAGATTTCATTTCAGTTTGAACTTGTTAGGTCGGTCGAATTCGACGCCAAAGTTGGCCGTTCGAATTCTTAGTGTTGCACTTGTTAAAATTCTATTTTTGAACCCGGGACTCCGAATTCAAATTCTGACACCACCAGTAGACTCGTGGCGTCGTTCTGGCATGTTTTCATATAAAGTTTGCCTGATTTGGAGAACGTGGGCCCTGACACGCATTTTGGTGCAAAGCGGGTCCCACTTTCTGAGTCAACGGAACTTTTTGACGCCGGCTCATCGGAATCCAATTCCGGATATACCGTTGAGTTCGTGTCGTCATTCTGGACTCGTTGACATATAATTTGCTGAGTTTTGAAGACATTTGCTCTGGCACGCATTTCCGTGCAAACCAGATTCCAAATGTCCGCGTCAACGGACCAATTTGAGATCGGGTCAACGGAATCCAATTTTGGACATACCGTTGGGTTCGTATCATCATTCTGGATTCGTGGACATATAATTTACTAGGTTTTGTAGACTTCTATCCTGACACGCTTTTCGGTGCAAAGTGTGTCCAACGGCGGACATCATTTTGGCCCAAAATTACCGTTTTGCTCCTGTGTCCAAATTGGACTTTTGGACAGGCTATCCTAGCTGATTTGACCATTCTGGACACGTTGGTGATGTTAGTTTTATCATCCGACAATATTTGTAGATTTCTTCCCTTTTTGTGTCATCCTATTATTATAATATTTTTTCTCCTTTTGGTTGTTTTAGAGACCCGTCGATTTCAGTGATTTCTAAATCACTAAAATTCATAAGTTGACCTAGGTTTGATCAGACTTGACCAACGTTGACTTTTTGACCAAAGTCAATTGTAGGTCAACCATTGACCTATTTAACCTAGATTAGACTTAGAGTTGACCGGAGTTGACCAGTTGACCAAAGTCAACTGTACGTCAACCTTGACCCAGTTTGTCTTAGTTTGACTTAGTTTGACCTAGATGTTTAGTATGTCTTTTGACCCTGATCAGCTCTTGTATTATTTCATCTTTAGGTCTGTGGCTTTACTCTGAACCCTGATTCATATTGACAGCAGGACCCCAGGCGAGTACATTCTCTGATAACTTATTCCCAATTTATGATAACTGTTATGATTCATGTAATTAGTGTTGATATGCTTATCCCTGACACATGGTTCTCACGGATTGGTATTCTTGGATCCCGACGAGAGATGTCTCTCCTTCTTAGGTTGGGATGTATTGTGCAAGCACCCTTGTAGCTCTTGCTCGATATATGGTCACTGATTCTAGAGCAGGTTCGCGACCTTCTCATTAGAATCCCGTGCAGTGACGTGTCCTGTTTGGATCCATTCTACCAGTTGGGGTAGGGGGAGTAGTAGCGTATGCCTGTGATCAGATCCATCCCGATTCCCGAACAGTGTGAGTCATATACCGCACTTATGACTTGCCAGGCCGATTCTTGACAGGTACCCAAGCCGATCACAAGCTGAAACTACTACTCACACACATTGGATATATAGCTTACCTTGATTCGTGTACATGCCATGATCCCGTTCTATTTTCTTGTTCTAGCTCTAGCTTTACAGCTTACCATGCCATGATACATACATGTACACTCCATGATTTTATTGTATATGCTCTATTTACAGTCTTATAGCTTTTATTCTATCTTGAGATCTGTTATGAGATATATGTACTCGTTCCGCTCCTGACTGGATACGTTATGAAAATATTACAGATGTTGATGCTAACTGAGGTGGTTCCCACTATTCTTCTCTATGAGTTGCCTGGTAGTTATCCTTAGTTAGTCCTGCTGTTCCTTCTTTATTTTCCTGTCTTATGATCATAGTAGATTCTAGTTGTTCTAGTGATATTGTTATTATTTCTTGTCTTATCTTTCTTAGTTTTCGTGATGTGACATGAGTACATTTCTAGTTATGGATTCTTAGATGTTATAGTTAGTATAGTATACTTGACAGCGTTCTACCGCCGATACCGCGGCGTAGGCTGGGCGTGGCCCACGTATTCGTACCCGTATATCCGGGTGCGGGTCGTGACAAGTACATTTATCTTTGACGAAGTTAATACCATAACCGTGATCAGCTAAATGGCTTATGCTGAGCAGATTACGTTTTAACTCAGTAACTAGACATACATCTTTAATCACTGGATAGGGAGCCTTTCCAATGTCACCGATACCGATTATGTACCCTCTTAGATTATTACCGAAGGAGACATATCCTTCTTTATTCTTCTTCGACAGTGTTGCGAATAATGAAGCGTCACCGGTCATGTGCCGTGAGCAACCGCTGTCGAGGATCCATTTGCTCCTAGTATGTGAAGGGCGTCCCACCTACAAAATAATTTACAGATGAAACTCTTGGTACCCATTTCTTGTAGGGTCCTGATTGGTTAGTTTTTGGTATCCATGGTTAAACATTTAAATCTAGTAACTTTCTGATTCTACATGCAGAAGATATATGACCAATGAGGCCACAATAATGACATTTAGCATGTTGAGTGTTGAAAGTAGTGTGAGGTGCATGATTGGTAGGTTTTGGTTTTCTAGTATAGAAGGATGCATGCCTATTTGTCTTCTTGGGCATAGTTTTGGTATGGTTTGGTCTGACAGTGTTGAGCGTATTCCGATGATTCGGTAATTGACACGTGTTAGAATATGAAGCAGCAACTTCAGGCCGTTTTCCTAAACTAATTTCTAACTTTTTGGAAGTGTCATATAAACTAGTATAGTCAGATGTGCGTGATTCTAATCTGACCTGTGCATACTGGAGACTCTTTCTCTCCTTAGATAGGTCTTCTTTTAACTGGATAATAGTTTGGTCTTTTTCTTCGGATAGCTTAACAGTCTCGTGTAACAACAACTTAATAGAAGAAAGCTCACCAGACCCATTTGAAGACTCATTATTTCTAACATGATCTAGTTGGTCGGTAAGTCTTCATATTTCACCTTTGTACTCTTTGAGTACCTTCTTAGAGGTTTCATATTTACTACGCAGTTTCCTGTAATCATTTAGTAGGTCACTGAAAGCCTCTCCTAGTTGCTCAAAGGTAAAATCATCATAAGGATCAAAAAGAGGATTAGTGATTACCTGATCGCAAGCCATCAAGCATACATTTGCAGCGTCATCTGATTGTTCGTCTTCTGAGTCGCTGGCTTTACTTTCATGCCATATGCTTGTGTTGGCGTACTTCCTTGATGTAGATTTATTTAGGTAGCCTTTGTCATATTTGCTGCTTTTCTTTGATGATGATGCTGTGGGACAATCTTTCTTCATGTGTTCTTTCTTCTTGCATCCGTAGCAAATAGGATCTTCCTCGTTGTTGTTGTTGCTGTCTTTTGTTCTCCTGTTAAATCTCATGAACTTCTTGAATTTTCTTACCAGAAGAGCTTGATCTTCAGAGTCGGAGTAACTGTCGTCAGAATCATCTTCGATGGTTCTTCTATATTGAGCCTTGAGAGCGATTGACTACTCTGACTTCTCTTTTGGTGTAGCATCTTCAAAGCCTTGAAGTTCTAACTCGTGAGTGAGTAGCTTACCCATGAGTGTTTCCAGAGACATTGTTGAGAGGTCGTTCCCTTCAATGATTGTTGTAGCCTTTGGAATCTAGTTCTTTGTAAGGGCTCGTAGAAGTTTGCGAATATTCTCATGGTTACTGTAATCCTTGCCTAGTGAAGACAGAGTGTCACGCCCCAGAACCAGAATACTGGAGAGCGGGGGCAGACATAGCCAGCTACGTATATTGAAATAGAATACATCTCAACCATACGGTCACGGCTGTCTAGATATGAGGGTTTACTACAAGCCAGCAGTCTCTTAAGGTCAAGCCTATTGTCTCAATCTCAAGCAATTAACAGAGTTACAAGATGTTAGAGCATCAAATATATATATATAAGGCGTCCCAAATATTACATATTGGATGATCATGAAGCTAGTCGTACAAAATGATAGGACTAGCAAGAGTTCAGTCATACATGATCAACCCTAGGATTTGTTAATCATGTTTACAGCCCGTAGGCAGACAGTAGTAAATGTGCATCGAGCTAACAGATGCTCGTCGGCTAAACGCCTCAAAAGAATAAATTTACATATAAGTGGGTGAAACAAAAAGGAAAACCCACTCTTGGCCCGGGTTCCGTCTAGTTGTCACCATTGGGCTGGAAGCTTGGTAGATCCTCGGAAGCTGCTCCGAAATCTGGCCACACAAAACCAGCTGGGTCAAACCCCAGAAAGAGCAAGTGCCACAAAGGAGGCCACAAATAAGAACAAAAGCCAGCATATCAGAACATAAGAATGAAAGAAGTACAAGTAGTAAAGTACACAGAGCGATAAACGACTAGGGACGTGGAACCATTCCGGGAGCCAGGTTACAATCCTTAAACCAAACAAGGACCGGGATTATACCCCTTCGCCTGAATAGCTCACTGTCTCTACCCATTTATCATTAGAGATAAGTAAAACAATCATGATCAAGAGTTCCAGGTACAGGGGCTAGACAAGACTTAGACAAGGCTGGACATCATGCATTCACAAGCGGCCAAGCAATTACTACGGCTTACTACTTTAACTAACTAGGGTTATCACAAGCCTTAATTACTAACAAGATGCAAGTGAGAAACTCCCAGTCCCAAGCCCTGCAGACTATCCAGTTATCCTTCCGCGGGTTGAGAGTTATAGGTGGGTACATTGCCCGGAAGACAAACGTACCCTTAGGTGACTTAGAGGGTGCAACACATGACAGTGTGCTGGAAATGTGCTCTACTCGTCGGCAAGCTACAAGTCCATTTAAGCGCCCAGATAACGAGATTGCCTGTGACTGGGAATTCTCCATGTTCTAGTTTGATCTAATAATTAGCCTAATCCAATTTAGCGCGAGTCCCTGGCCGTGGTACCCAGGAAGTCACGTCCTAGACATGATGCAAGACAAGACAAGTGGATTGTACAAGCAAGCAAGCAGGAACACCCACGGTGTCAAGTTGATTATACGAGTCAAGTTACAAGTTACAAGTCAAGTCAGGAGTGCGCCGCCACGGGCCACTATCAAGTCAAGTTGGTCATGTCAGGAGTGCACCACTACGGGTCACTGTCAAGTTATGCTAGTTCCTTGTCATACCAGGCCATGTACAATGGTCATTCCAAGCTTAAAGAAATAAAACCAAAACTCCAAGAGCCAATGGTTTGCGCAAGGGATCAGGGGTTGGATTGTGTAGGGTGTCAGTTGTGCAGGGTGCCAAGTGCGCAGGGGCAGATGGCGCATGGATGGATTGCGCAGAAGATAGACTGCGCAGGAGAGAACTGCGCAGGAGTTGGTTGCGCAGAGATGGATTGCGCAGAAGGTAGATTGCGCATGGCTGGCTTGCACAGGGTGGATTGCGCATGAGTCAGGTTGCGCAGGGGCCAACTGCGCAGGGGTTGGTGCGCCAAGGGAGATGCGCGGTCCAGCCCAAGAGGCCGGGCGCAATCGGCTATGCGCAATGAAGGCGCTGGCCGAGAAGGAAGGTGCGCAGTTCACCAAAGGGTGAGCTGCGCAATCGGCTTTGCGCTAAAGAGCGCAGGCCGAGAGGGCTGCTTCTCCAACCCGAGAAGAACTCCAAGAACTTCAAAACTTCAATTCTTCATAACTTGACCAAATCAAAACCAATTCTAGATTTTCAAAGTTCTATCTTGAGTAAAATCGAATTCTCTTCCACATGGAAGTATCAAAATATGCAAAAATTAAAGTTAAATAGATCAAAACCAAGGAATTCCGAAAATAATCAAAACTTAGATCTAGAACAATGGAGACTCCAAATCACAAAATTTCAAGTTCTAATGTTGTTCTCTATGGCCTAATCTAGCTAATGGACAAATAAAAAGTGGTGCTTATTTGATGGCAAGGTGCACTTGCCTAATGGGTTGGGGAGTTGTGTGGAAGAAGGAAGAAGAAGAAAATTAATGGAGAGTAAAGAGGAGAGAGAAAGTTTGGTGGAGATATAATGAGGGTGGTTGTGTTGTGTTGAGGGTAGAGTGTAGGTTAAAGTGTTCCACTACATGATAACCCAAACCTAATCAAACCAAACCAATTAAAACTGAGCCGAACCAAAACCCGAAATACGAGAAAAACCCATAATTCTGCAAGTCGAGAAAATTAAAATACATGCCAAAACCCAGATACGAGTATAAATACGAAAATACAGGAAATGGGGGTGACACAGAGGATTTACAATATCTAAGAATCTTGTAAACATCTGAGTGACTGATTCACTTGGCTTCATTTTGAACGCATTGTACTCCTAAGTAAGTCTGTTGATCTTTGACTCCTTGACTTGTATTGTTCCTTCGTGGGTTACTTCGAGAAGTTTTCATACCTCGTTTGATATTATGCAGGTAGACACCCTGTTGAATTCAGTTCTTTCTAAAGCACAAAATAGAGCGTTAATAGCACGTGCGTCAAGACTGGCATTTTTCTTTTCATCCTCTTTATATTTGTCATGCGATTTTTCAACTAAAACACCATCAACATTAATACGAGGGGGCTTTCTATAGCCATCAATAACTACAGACCATAAGTCAAAATCAAATGATTTCAGAAAGAAACTCACACGTGTTTTCCAATAAGTGTAGTTTGTGCCGTCAAAAGTGGAGGTCTGTTTGTGGCTTGGCCTTCAATTGTGAATTTCACAGTTGCCATGTGTAATATTGTGATCTATATAACAATTGAATATAACTACAATTTTACCTTGCTTTACCTGTATAACTTTGCTCTAATACCAATTGTAGGAACAATTGGGATCAGAATATAATACCTCTAGATGGAGAACCTGCTTTGATACCAATTGTAGAAACGAAATCGTAAAGCAGAATACTCTAGAGGGGGTGAATAGAGTAGGCAGCGGAATATTGCTAACTAAAAATCTCGTTAGCAGTTAGATCACAGATATAATAATAATCATAAAGTAAATGGCAGAAATAAAAGAGTGATCAGAAAGCAAATGCAAATACCGAGATTTATACTGGTTTCCCTCTTGTGAGGACTAGTCCAGTCGGAAGAACTCTAGCTTCCAGTTGAATCCACTATTGGAAAATCCCGCAAGTTTTCATACGAAGTCCTTGCACCTTCTACAGACGCGAGCTTTGATACGAAAAACTCGACCAACTTCATTTGTGAAGAGTTATTTCTTCAATCAAGCCTCTGATTACAATCGCTCTGAAACTTCTAGACCGTACCGTACTGACAAATCGACTAGAGGATTGTAACTGGCTTGAGATTTAAAAATGGAAGCTTTTAGAACTATTTGGAAGAAATGTAAGCTTTAGAAGAGAAGAGATTGAAAGTGAATTGGTGATTTAAAATGATCAAAATTCTTCTCTATTTATAGTTTTTCCAAAGACAGAACTCTGATAGAATTCGGAGAGAACTCTTTGTAACAAACCGCAACTGAAGGGAGACCAAGTTCAAAATCAAACGTTCACATAACGTTCAACTTGGTCGAACTCTGGCCGAGTTCTGCCAGTTGATTTTGAGAAAAATTATTTTGGCTTTTTGAAAAGTCCTTCAGAAGCTTTTTATAAAAAAGATATTTTTCAAAAACATAGGTCATTTTTAAAAGGATAGGATGATTTTGAAAAATGATTCCGGACAGCCTATTTGCCAGTTCGACTTGGTGTACAATGTATTCCTAGACTTAATAAAATAAAAAATTACATTGCTTTGAAGGAAATACATTCTGAATGGCAAACAGCTTCGGTCTTGAACATAGTAGATATCCATCGTTGAGCAGTGTCTGAAACGTCGTAGGTAAACATATGAATTGACTTGTATTGATATCGAGACAGAGTTTGATCAATTATTAAAATCAGGTTTAACCATGACCAATGGGCCAACAGTGCATGCACGGGAGTGTTCGGGAGGAAGGCGTGGGCTGGCACTCGACTATGTTGATTGTGGAATGATGTAAAACATCAAACTCTATTTTAGAGTATTGGTGTTTTAGTCCTATATCGAATATGAGAGATGGTGAGGCCTCACTCCACTCTATAAATAGAGCTCCCTTGCCTCCTTTCCAAAATGCACCAAAGAAGAGAGTTAAGAGTGTCTGTAAAGTTCAGGAAGCCCGTTCAAGTCACAAATATTGACTAACGAGCGTTCCAGAAGTTCTCTTGAACTTGCTGGTGTAGGCCTCAAAAATGATAGTCACGCTGAGTTGATCAGAACTGAGTCTCAAAGTCACGCAGAAGTGATCAGGACAAATGTTTAAAAGTCACGCTGGATGACAGCTCATCATTTGTCAGAAATTTCATCATGACTGACAGCACGACAGTCGAAGAATGTCTCCTCGTATGCCACGTATGCACAGAACTCGAGAGATCACAACCGACTATTGCGTGACTCTCGAAATCTTCTTCAACAAGACTCAGCCTTCATCAAGTTGGCGTACCAAAAGAGCTTCTTGTCATTTAATGCGACTGACAAAGTAATCACTGTCAGAGATTTTGTGTCAGTCGAGGCACGTCGAATCAAGACAGTTGGCAGTCCTGCCTCAATCGAGCGTGGATTATGTTCTTTCCTCAAGTCTGCGTATATTTTGAGCTTTCTGTCTCAAAGTTTGCGTGGATTCTGAAGTTTCCTTCTCCAAGTCTGCGTGGATTTTGAAGCTTTTTGCCCCAAGTCTGCATGGATCCTGAAGCTTCTTGCCCCAAGTGAGCGTGGATTTTGAAGCTTTCTGACCCGAGTCTGCGTAGATTTCGTCCTCAACGAGCCTGCGTGGATTTCATCAAATTGGAGTTCGTGGCGGCCATGCCACTGATCTCTCGCCTGCGTGTCCTGTAACTTGCACACGACTCATGCACGATTGCCATGTGTCCAACAGTTACAGGCCACGTCCAGTAACTGCTCACAACTCTGCGTATGTTAAATCCTACGTGATTTTCAACTAGGCAGAGGCTGTGAAGACAGTTATCTTTTTCAGTTATTTTTGACTCTATAAATAGAGTTCTTTTCTCATTCATTAGATAGATACATAGATATCTAAATTGCTATTGCATTTTTGAGAGCTTTTCTTCTTCGTATCGTCCAAGGGATAAAGCGATCGTCTTCTAGATCGGATTCCTACAGTTGTAATTTTCCCAGATATACAATAAATAAAGTGAATTTATTTATGGAAAACAAATTGGCGACTCTGCTGGGGAAAGCCATCTTCTCTTCTGAGATGGCAACAACTCAATGCGACGCTTCGTCGGTCGGCTCGACGAAGAAGGTGATATCGATCCAATTCGATCAACTCGCCTACGAAAAAATGCAGCGGGCTAAGGGTGGCAAGCCCACTTCAGCCTCTATCACTACTGCCAAATCGAAGGGACACTCTGTCTATGTCCCTAAGAATCAGTTGGCAGCCAGTGGCAAAGTCTCTGCCACAGTGTCTACTCTTAACACTGGCAAGGAGTCTACTGCAAACACACACTCTTGTGTGTTCAAAGACAACAGCAACCGAAAGTCACGCTGGCAGCACAGGTTCCTTAGCCAAGCCTGTTCCAGCGTGTAATCTTAATTCTAAAAGTCACGCTGACAGTACTGGCTCCTTAGCCAAATCTGTTCCAGCGTGCAATCTTAATTCTAAAAGTCACGCTGGCAGTACTGGCTCCTTAGCCAAATCTGTTCCAGCGTGCAATCTTAATTCTAAAAGTCACGCTGGCAGTACTGGCTCCTTAGCCAAATCTGTTCCAGCGTGCAATCTAAAATCCAAAAGTCACGCTGACAGTACTGGCTCCTTAGTTAAAACTGTTCCAGCATGTATTTCACCAAAATTTGGCTCCTTAGCCAAAACTTTGTACACTGACAATACAAGCTCCTTAGCCAAATTGTCACCAGCATGCTCTAGGAAGAATATCTCTTTAGCTATCTCTTCTTCTTTACCAAGTTCTATTACAACTGGGGGTGGTCTTGCTAAAACTCCTCTACATAAAGTCCCTTCGAAAAGAGATAACTCTTTAGTTGTTTCTTCTGTTCCTGTAGTTTTTACTTCAGGAACAGCTTTGACTGACAATTTTGTTAGTCAAAGAAAAGGAGATGGTCTTTTGACTACTCTTCCTTCTGGACATTCTATGTCTCAAAGCTTGAATAAGTCGAAGAAGAAACATTTCTTAATGTCTTCTTCTATGACTTCTTCGAATTGGGCACATAATTTGTCTATGAAAGAGGGTCTGTTACCAACTCCTAATCAAGGGGGTGGTCCAATTCTTCCTTCTCTGCAAATATCCAGATCAATGGAAGGAAAACTCCAAGTTTCAAGAACTAATGTGTTACCTCCAACTGATCTAAGAGCAAAACTTGATCAAATCCGCTTAGGAAGCACTTCTGGTGTCAAGAAACCATACCAATCGGGAACAAAAGTAAGAGATCCAGATGCAGAGTATGCTAGAAATTATGTGGCTCACATTAATCACTCTCTATATAACCAAGAGCCATCAAGACCCAAGAATCAGAGAATATTCTCTGATATATCTCAATCTTCACAGACAGATCTACGAGAACATCTTCAACAGAAGAGAAGGAATAATTCTAGGTCAATGGACCATGCTGAATGTGACTTCCAGCCAAGAGTCATAATTCAATGTAGATGTCAATCAATGGATCAGAACCATGTTGATCATGAATGTGACTTCCAGCCGAGAGTCACAATGCAATACAGATGTCAAACTAAACGACAATCTGTCTTCAATCGGATTCAGTGTGAACCTATGCCTGATGAAGATGAACCTCTGTATGCTTCTGTCAATATGATCTCTCGGGATACTGGGGGTAGAAATAATAGTCAACATGGAGTATATAGAGGCACCAGATCAAGAGTCCTGGCTTCTACTCAAAGGACTTTGATTCCTGAAGATGATGACAAAAATGATGATACTGGAAGATTACAACTACGTCGTTATAGTCAGCAATCTAAAGACATCATTAAAAATATGGGCTATGACTTCAGAACTGGCCTCAACAGTGGAAAAGGAAGAAAAATGCCTGTCCGGATTCCTCCTCTGAAATATGGAAGGACAAAATACGGATTGGGTTATACTGCTCCTACTCCTTTTATCAATATTATCCATGAAGATCCTGAATCTGACGAAGATAAGAGATCTGCTTCTTCTAGTACTACCTCTTGGGATTCTGATACAAGTATCGGTGAACTCCACTGCAACATCCTATCTTCCAACATGGTCTCCATTGACTGTTCTGAAGAAAGTGATGAAGACAAAAATGAGTTTGAAATCTCACCTGAATCAGAACAATGGGCCCAAAGGTTAGATAATCAATGGGAGTTCCGGTTCGAACAAAAAGAACCTCCGACTGAAGATAAACTTGTTCAAATAGATGTTGGTGAAGAGGGATCCCCCAAACCAATATTTATCAGTGAAAGTCTTTCAGAAACTGATAAGCAGGACATGATTAAACTCATTCGTGATTACATCGATGTCTTCGCTTGGAGTTATGAAGATATGCTAGGACTTGATCCACTAATCGCAACTCACAAGCTTAATATCTTGCCGAATGCTAAACCAGTCAAACAACAACAGCGACGATTTCGTCCAGACATTATGGATGCAATTGAGGCTGAAGTCAATAAACTCAAGGCCTCTGGGTTTATTAAAGAGGAACAACATCCCGATTGGGTGGCTAACATAGTTCCTGTTCTTAAAAAGACTGGCAAGATCAGAGTTTGTATAGACTTCCGTGATCTCAATACGGCATGTCCTAAAGACGAATTTCCTCTACCAATCACTGATGTTATGATCGATAATACCTGTGGGTTTGAAAGGATATCATTCATGGACGGGTATTCTGGGTACAATCAGATTAAAATGTTTCCAGATGACGAGAAGCACACTTCTTTCAGAACGCCGATCGGTACATTCTGTTATACAGTGATGCCATTCGGTCTCAAGAATGCAGGAGCAACTTATCAACGAGCTATGAGCATTATATTCCGTGAACATTTGCGAAAAACAGTCGAATGCTACGTTGATGATATTGCAGTCAAAAGTCGACAAAAAGAGGATCACATCCAAGATTTGAAGACCATTTTTGATCTAATGCGTAAGCATCAATTAAAGATGAACCCTACTAAGTCCTTCTTAGGCGTCTCTAGTGGCAAATTTCTCGGCTTCGTCATTACCGCTAAAGGTATACACGTGATCCCGAGAAGATCAAAGCCATCCAAGAGATGCGTCCTCCACGCTCCTTAAAAGAGCTACGAGGATTTCAAGGAAGAATCGCTTATATCAGGAGATTCATCTCTAATCTTTCAGGACGCTGCAGACCATTCAATAAACTTATGAAGAAAGGTGTTTCTTTTGTCTGGAATGATGAATGTCAGAAAGCATTCGATAATATAAAACAATATCTGATGAGCCCTCCAGTATTGGTACCTCCCGTCTCAGGAATTCTATTCCTTCTGTATAACTGAGCAATGAGTCATTCACTGGGTGCATTGCTCGCTCAAAAGAATAAAAATGGTCATGAACAAGCCATTTACTACCTCAGTCGTACTATGACCGGAGCTGAACCTCGATATTCATCGGTCGAAAAAGAATGTCTAGCCTTGATGCTCGCTGTCCAAAAGACACGACATTATATCATGGGTCAGACTATTCATGTCATTTTCCGGATCAATCCTATACGGATCATGATGAAGAAACCTAGTGTTTTGAATTCTCGATTGGCTAACTGGGGAATCTTACTTGCTCAGTATGACATGTACTATATTCCGCAGAAATCAGTCAAAGGACAAGCTTTAGCCGATTTTCTGGCTGCTCATTCAATTCCAGAAAATTCAAAACTCTATGATGAAATCCCAGATGAAGTCCTAGATTCAAACCAAATTGTTGAAGAAGATCCTACCTGGCGTCTATTCTTTGATGAAGCTTCGAGAATAGGTCCTAATGGTGATATTATCGCTGGAGTTGGAATTGTTCTTGTGTCACCAGAAGGTCTTGCTATCCAAAGGGCTTATTCTCTCGATCAATCATGTTCAAACAACATGGCTGAGTACAATGCACTGCTTATTGGTCTTCAACTCGCTAAACATCTGAATATTCGACATTTGGAACCATATGGAGATTCTAAACTCATTGTCAATCAGATAAGGGGTACTTATGAAGTTCGCCATCAAGATCTGGTTCCTTATCACAGATCGGCTATATCTATGGCTTCTTCATTTGAAGGGTTCTTCATTGAGCATGTTAGGCGAGCATGTAACACAGAAGCTGATGCTCTTGCTAATCTTGCGGCGGTATTAGCTATTCCAATCAGACGGCAACAAATGATTGTTGTTCGCAATCGAGAATTATTTTATCTCGAGAACAATTTGACTCTAGGACTTCCAGTTGACATTGAGGAATCAACATCTCATGATGTCAACACAACAAGAGGATTTGGATTTAGCCGTAAATCATTATCATTTTCATCTGATTCTAGCATGGAATTCATCTTCAGTAATTCATCTGAGATTCAGAATACGGATAAAGATTGGAGACTTCCTTTCTTAGATTTTGTATTGTATGATATTCTTCCAGATGATCCGAGTGAAGCGGCATCTATCAGACGACGATCACTCAGATTCTACTACAATCATACTACAAAAACCTTATATCGTCGAGCTTATGATGGTTTACTTCTTCGATATGTTGCCGGTGATGAGGTTCAACAAATCATTCGTGAAGCACATGATGGAATTTGTGGTGCACATCAGCCTGGACCGAAACTTCAAGACCGTATTCGACGTATGGGTTATTATTGGCCCACTATGGTATCAGATGCCATCGAATATGCAAGGAAGTGTAAAACTTATCAAATCTATACAGATTTTATTCATCAACCCTCGGAATTTCTGCATCCGACGACAGCATCATGGCCCTTCGAAGCTTGGGGCATGGACATTATTGGTCCAATAATCCGCCATCATCAAAAGGTCATCGGTTTATTCTCACAATAACCGATTATTTCTCTAAATGGGCTGAAGCTATTCCATTATCTGAAGTCAAGACGTCCAATGTCATCAACTTTATCAAGCATCATGTCATCTACAGATTTGGTGTTCCTCGACGCATTATTCATGATAATGGTCCACAGTTCGTCAGCCAGAAATTTACTCGATTCTGTGACGACCATCGGATCAACAATGTGGCCTATACCGCATATAATTCGGCCGCTAACGGATTAGCAGAAGCTTTCAACAAGACCATTATCAAGCTCTTAAAGAAGTTTGTCTCTACTAACAAACGTAATTGGAGTGAGAAACTTGGTGAATGTTTGTGGGCTTACCGGACTACAGTTCGTAATGCTACTAAATGTACACCTTTCTCTCTGGTGTACGGATGTGAAGCTGTTCTTCCATTAGAGATTCAAATTCCTTCTTTAAGGATAGCAATCGCTAATGAACTCACTGCAGAAAATAATGATCGTCTTCGACTTCAGGAATTAGAAGCTCTGGATGAAAAGCGATTATCTGCTCAACAGAATATTGAATTCTATCAAGCTAGAGTTTCAAGAGCTTTTAACAAGAAAGTCAGAGTTCGAGCATATCAAAAAGGGGAACTTGTTTTAACAGTCAGACGTCCTATGACTATGACTCATATGAGCAAAGGCAAATTCGACGCAAAGTGGGAAGGCCCCTATATTGTGAGCAGAGTTTTCTCAAATAGAGCTTATCAACTCTCAGAACTTGATGGTCGGAAAATTATGATGCCTATCAATGGCAAATTTCTTAAAAAGTATTATGTATAAAATCATCAGACAAGTTCATGTTTATGAATAAATTTTATTTTAATCATGAATGATAGTACATGATGTTAAGGAAGATCACTATCATCCTTCTCTACATTTGGACGGGGACTGCTGCCATCTTTCTCAAAAAGGTGATCAGCAAAAGAATTAAGAACTTCTTTGCTGGAGCCCACGAGAAACTTGCAAACTGCCATCCTCATGGCTTCCTCTTCTTCAGACCTTCCTGGATCAAGCAGAAAATCCAGAATGTCTCGTGGCGGCTTGGGTGCAGACGAACCTTCACCTGCTTCTACCTCCTTCGGCTGAATTGGATCGGCAGGGCGTTCTTCAGTGTCCTTCTGAACTCTCGAGACGATTTCAGCTTTCTTGGATGCTTCTTCAGACGACATTTTTATGTTGAAGAATAGAAGTGTTCGTCCTTTGTTAGATTTCTGCTATATTTATAGACAGAAATTCCTCGAATAATGAAACGACACATTCATCCGATGGTTCGTCCGTTCATTTATTACATTCATCCGACGGTTCGTCCGTTCATTAATACTTGACGGTTCATCCGTTCATTTGTCATATTCATCCGACGTTTCACTTGTTCATTATCACCTGACATTTGTCCGTTCATTATCTTCTATCAATCTATTAAAAAGAAAAGTGGAAATTCATTATTTATCACATTTTCATAACCTCTGAATAAATGCTGAATTTATCTACTTTGTCATCTTTGACCTCTGCATAGAAATCGATCTATTTTCTTTTGAGTTACTACATATTATCACGTCCATATTACCTCTGATAATATTATATACTCTAAATCAGAAAAGAAGATTTCATTTTCTATTATGTCCACAATTCATCCAGATAGATACAAATCATTGAGCATAGAAGGATTATCATTTTCACTCTCATATCATCATAAAAAGTCTATTACATTTTCTTAGACTTTCTTACAAATCATAATGGAAATCTATTACAATTTTGGATTTTCATTCTACACACACAACATTAACCTAATAGAGATCTATTTTCCTCCTTGGATCTTCTTTGATGGGTTCGTTGTTTGTTGCAATTCCTGACTGTCTGAGTCCCAGTCACGACCAGATCAGCAGGAATCAAACTCTGGTCTTATCTCTCAGACGAGAGGAGAACCACAGAGTTCGGCAGCCCGAAGGCGTGTTGCTGCCAATACAATTGGTGGATTAGGAGCGGCCTTTCAAAAGAGACAGGAATGTATCCAACCTTGGGATACAATTCCTAGTTCTGCCGTAAAAGGAACTCTACTACCCGATTTCTCGGGGTAGAGCCGACTCCACCGTCCAACTCTCTATGTATAAAGGCTCTTCCTACCATCGGAAGAAGACCCTTCTATCCCACGAAGAGTTCTGAGTTGTCTGATTTGCGCGTCAAAAGCGCATGAGCTCCCTGATGTTGGTGTCAGAAGACCGCTCCCCACAGCATCCAAATCACCAATGCCAGTTCTGAAAAAATTTTGCAGCCAAGCTTCTGCAGAAAACAACAAAGAAAAAGAGATTAATCAAATGTCATTTGGCACGCACTGGCCAGTCACGCACACTCTGTTCAGTCAGAAATAAAAAAAAGAGAGCTTATCTTCAACAGTGAAAAGTGGGCTACTATACTTGACTCACCATCAAAATCAAGATCAGAGAACATTGCTATCATCAATTTCTTGTTTAGAATGGAATCTCGCAAAAAAGGTCATTCTCAGAAGAAGAAGAAGAATGAAGAGATGAGTATCTATGAAACTCACTTATCTATTTAAAGGACAAAGTACAAGCCTATTCTTGGAAAAGATCCGAGCAAATAACGCTCATAAATTATGGAATGAGTGTCACGTGTGCTTTGGAAGACAGCACAGTATTGGAAATATTCAAAGAGTGCCGCCTATGGCTCTTCATTGGTGCACACTATTCGGAGTAAAGTTAGCTTTCAGCGTAGATTTGTACCACAGAGAATTTTGAACATTCAGCGTAGATTTGTACCACAAAAGACAAAAGTGCAACATTCTCAAAAAGAAAACAGAAGCATAAAAGACACGCTCTATTTTATGAAGTGACTGAGCTTGGCGCCCAGTTCCTCTACGCTGTTGACTCCCATATGGTGTAACAGAACCTTGAACATTTCACGCTGCTCCGCGAGGCTGCGTACATTGGAAGAAGACGAGCCGTCCAGACCAAAGTAGCTCAGGAAGTTCTTGGCTAGTTGTGTAGGGTCATCTTTGAACTCGAAAACTAAAGGCTCCGGTTCTTTACCCCCAAAAGTAGGGTCGCCATGGGCATAGAAACCTAACTTTCTTGCTTCTTCTTCAGCTTCTTCCTTTGGAGTCATGTTGACGTAAGATGAACATCAAAGCTGAATTTTCTCCCCGTTTATATAACAGAGCACGCCGGCGGTTCATATTCCACCATAAATTGGATGCAATCAGTCTCGAGAAATGAAGAGTCATCATGACATTTAATGAGTTCATTGGGATGTTTTCAAAGAGCTTCGAAATTTTAAAGTCTTTTTCGACTTCCGAAAAATTTGAAGTCATCTCAGCGTGACTGAGTTCATTTTATCACCTTGATTTCAAAGTATTTCAAAATAATTTATCATTTTTCGAAAACTTTGAAGGGGGTTTTGTAGGCCTCAAAAATGATAGTCACGCTGAGTTGATCAGAACTGAGTCTCAAAGTCACGCAGAAGTGATCAGAACAAATGTTTAAAAGTCATACTGGATGACAGCTCATCATTTGTCAGAAATTTCATCATGACTGACAGCACGATAGTCGAAGAATGTCTCCTCGTATGCCACGTATGCACAGAACTCGAGAGATCACAGCCGACTATTATGTGACTCTCGAAATCTTCTTCAACAAGACTCAGCCTTCATCAAGTTGGCGTACCAAAAGAGCTTCTTGTCATTTAATGCGACTGACAAAGTAATCACTGTCAGAGATTTTGTGTCAGTCGAGGCACGTCGAATCAAGACAGCTGGCAGTCCTGCCTCAATCGAGCGTGGATTATGTTCTTTCCTCAAGTCTGCGTATATTTTGAGCTTTCTGTCTCAAAGTTTGCGTGATTCTGAAGTTTCCTTCTCCAAGTCTGCGTAGATTTTGAAGCTTTTTGCCCCAAGTCTGCGTGGATCCTGAAGCTTCTTGCCCCAAGTGAGCGTGGATTTTGAAGCTTTCTGACCCGAGTCTGCTTGGATTTCGTCCTCAACGAGCCTGCGTGGATTTCATCAAATTGGAGTACGTGGCGGCCATGCCACTGATCTCTCGCCTGCGTGTCCTGTAAGCCTGCGTGTCCTGTAACTTGCACACGACTCATGCACGATTGCCATGTGTCCAACAGTTACAGGCCACGTCCAGTAACTACTCACAAATCTGCGTATGTTAAATCCTGCGTGATTTTCAACTAGGCAGAGGCTGTGAAGACAGTTATCTTTTTCAGTTATTTTTGACTCTATAAATAGAGTTCTTTTCTCATTCATTAGATAGATACATAGATATCTAAATTGCTGTTGCATTTTTGAGAGCTTTTCTTCTTCGTATCGTCCAAGGGATAAAGCGATCGTCTTCTAGATCGGATTCCTACAGTTGTAATTTTCCCAGATACACAATAAATAAAGTGAATTTATTTATGGAAAACAGCTGGTTCCTGGAAGCGGATCATATAGAGGCGAATCTTGCTTTGAGCAACGGCATTTTTATACCCCAGCAGATTTAATCCTCCTCCTCCTCTTCTTCTTCTTCTTCTTCTTCTTCTTCTTCTTCTGTTTCTCTGTAACTCGTTCTTCAGGTTTTGTGGCACCTACTATATAGGCTTGCTAAACTCCTCATTTATGGCACCTACTGTGTAGGCTTGCTAAACTCCTCATTTTTGGTACCTACTGTGTAGGCTTGCTAAACTCCTCATTTGTGGCACCTACTGTGTAGGCTTGTTGAACTCCTGTTTTTTATCTATATCCACGCTTCGGGACTAACAATCTCAAAGCAAGATTAGTACGATGAAAAACATTAATGCTTCACTCCTCCAAACTGACTACTGAAAGTTGGAAAAGTTTAATGGAGAGCATTATCAAGGCTGGAAGAGGAAGGTCTTTCTCACCCTTCAACTTCGAGACGTTGATCACGTGCTCTTTAAAGAGGAACCTACTGTTCCAGATACTGGGTCTGTTGTCGCTATAACTGCGGCTACTAAACTTCAGGCCAAATGGAGAAGGGACAATAGCATTTGTAGGCTTCTGATCCTAAATGCTATGGAGGATTCCCTAGCAGAATCCTACTCAAAGAAGGATATTGCCAGAGAAATATGGGAGTCTGTGGAAAAGCTATACGAGGAAGACAAAAACAGGAGCAAGATATTTTTCGTCAAAAAAATATCACAAGTGGCTCTTTGAAGACGAGAAGGCGATGCTTCCTCAAGTGAAGGAGTTTCTGAAACTTCGTTAGAAACTGGACGATAAAAAGATGCCCCTCATCGACAAGTTTGTCGTTGGAGGGATCGTCTCGAAACTTCCTGCTGGATGGAATACGTTCTATGCAAGAATACATCGGAAGAAACTCGAGATCAGTCTGGAAGATCTCTTGCAAGAAATCTACGTTGAGGACGAGATGCGTTCTCAACAAAAGATGGACGCTTTGTCCAAACAATTGGCCGAGGCCAATCTGGTGCAGACGAGATACTCCAAGGGGAAGCAGGCGGCTTCTCACCACAAGAAAGACTTCACTAATCTGAAAGTGAAAGGACCGTCTTTCAAACAGAAGAAGCCCAAGTCCAATGTGACTTATTTTAACTGTGGCAAGAAGGGCCACTACAAGAGTGAATGCAGATCCAAGCCCAAACAATCAGAGAAAGATGAGCCTAGTAAGGTTTCTTTGGTTTCTAACCTCATTGCTATGATCGCTCAGGTCACAACTTAGGGGGCTGACTCTGACTGGTGGATAGACACCGGTGCGACATGTCATGTCTGCTCTGGAAAGGAATAGTTCGTCACGTACCAGCCAACTTCTGAAAAGGTTGTCACGGCGAACCAGGCCCAAGCTGAAGTTCTGGGGATCGGGACTGTGGAGCTGAAACTCACTTCCGGGAACACTCTGACGCTCCAAGGAGTAAAGCATGTTCCGGTGATTTCCACGAACCTGATCTCTGGGAGCCTGCTTAGCAACGCAGGTTTGAGGATGAACATTAATGCTGGTCAGATGGTGATGTCCAAGAAGGGAACATACTTCGGAAAGGCTTTTTAAACCGAAGGGATGTTTAAAATTCAGCTTGTAAACCAGTCTAATAAAATAAATGCAATCGCTCTTTCGGACTATTCTCTTGAGTTGTGGCATAATAGGTAGGACATGTTCATTGTAAAAGAATAAACAAAATGTATAACGCCCCAGTCCCAAAATACGTAGGACTAAGTACGTAGACATGCCAGCTGTATACATACGAATTACATGGGCCTTGTATGTATACATAAGCTGTAAAATGCAGTAAACCATAACTAACTAATCTCATCCGCACAATAAAAGAATAAAAGATATCACATAATGAATTGTTTTGATACAATATGTTCGGTGGAGACACATCCACTACCAACCAAAATAAAAGGAAGAAGTACATGATATATATAAAAGGCTAAGTGGAAGTAGCAAGGAGGAACTAAGTCACGTCATCTTTGAATAAATAGAGAAGACTACGATCTCGGCTAGGATACCTCCGGAAGACATGAACACACACACCTGGAGAATAACCAGGTCCTCAGACGGACGTAGAAAGATACAGGAAGAACAAGCTAATATGAACTGTCAGAATAATAAAATAATATATAAAAGACTATCCTAGACACAAATATGCAAAGGAGATTCTAACCGCCTAATGTACAATTTAGAGGACAACTTTCATGCACATTGGTGGGATTTTAGGCTATGTGTACATAACTGGCATCCAGTCATCTGTATCCGTCTGTAACGTCCAAAACGTCAGAGGACATCTACAAATAAATTGCCACAGTTTCATTCGGAGACTGTGGTTTACCTGTTTGGATTCCTATATGCACTAGCGACTGTCCTCTTCCAATATTTCCTACACTGTTCAAGTCATGTCCATGGCTCGTCCAGTTTTATAACTGCTTGAGTCTCTAAAACCCTAGTCATAGCAGTTACGATCATCTATCCGTCACACGACTTTAGAGAGGGCCAGTCCATAAGTCGTGCCCCTAGCAACATGTCTCCAACCGTGTAGTGTGTGTGTCATGGCCAAGGGAGATATAAGGATATCCTCCAACAAGAAGGTAGTCCGCTAAAACTAAGTCATGCATAAAATAAAGTAACGACTAATAAAGTCGCTTGCACCCAAGTGTGACTTGGACGTGCAGTTTATAACAAGGAAACTAACAAATATGAAATAAAGTAAATCATGCTGAAAATAAATAATATGATAGTAAATTAGCAAGGTACACTTGCCTGGTAGGCCGCCTGGTATGGTGCTATGATCATATGGCATGGAGTATGACTGCGATGTTACAACTACGCATGACGGCCTCGGATGATTGCATGGACTGTTCCATCGGGTCCAGAACAGTCCAATTAGTTAGGGTGGACATAAGGTAGTACATGATTGGCAATGGAATAGGAATTTTGGGGACTAGTCACGGACAAGAGGATAGTAGAAGGAAATTATGTATATATAAGATTTTTGAAAACTATTTATAAACCTTGAATATATGGTTCTTAGAAAAATAATTTTTAAATGAATAATGAAAAATATATATAAAAAATTTGTTTTAGACAAAAACTCTAAGTTGTAAAAATATGGTTTTGAGATAGAACACTATATTATTTAAAACGTTTGAGAAATACCAAAAATTACTTTAAAAATTTGAAACTATAATTTTATGGGTCAAAGTATTTTAGGTAAATATGTTGGAAATTACTTTAGGCTAAAACCCCTAATTATATATATATATATATATATATATATATATATATATATATATATATATATATATATATAGATATCCCAATGAGATAAATAAGATACCACAAAATAATATGATAATATAATTAGAAATATTTCAATGTATCAATATTGGTTTTATTGGAACCAATGAAATTAAAAATGATAATTAATAACAAAATACCATTTAATAATAGTAATTAAAATATGTGTTTAGCTTATATATATGGTTATACCTACTAATATACAAATCCACCTATATAAAAACATTTACCCTTTATATTAATAATAGTACATACTACAACTGTACAGAACAAGAGAAAGAAAATAATAATAATAATAATAATAATAATATTATTATTATTATTATTATTATTATTATTATTATTATTATTATTATTATTATTATTATTATTATTATTATTATTATTATGCAAGACTTACACTTACTCTTTTGTATTAAGTAACAAAGTAAGAAAGAAAAAGAAAAAAAAGAAAAAAAAAAAGAAAGAAAAAAAAAAACACAAAAAACGAAGCTATCATAGGGACAGCTGTTCCTTTCCAAACAAGCGCCACAATAATGTCACCGAGTACTATGAACTCATAATTTCCTATACCAATGAAGAAAGGGGGAGAAGTAATGTGCGGGGAGAGAGAAGGATCGGAGGAGAAGAGGAAAGAAGGGAGGCTGGCTCTAGGCGCGGTGGGGCTAGGCAGTGCAAAAAGTATGCGCGCGGGGGAGACCAGTGCGCGGTGGCACGCACGGCGGAGCGCTGGGAGGCGCAGCGACCCTGCAAGACGAAGGGCGGAGTCGGAGAGGGATACGGACACCGACGGCAAGGGCGGACACGCGTGAAGGGAGGCGGCGGACAGGGAGAAGAGCGGAGGGAAGGAGAGGCGGAGGCTGCGGCCAAGGAAGGCGGTGGAGGAGAAGGAACGGAGAGCACGACTGGTTGGATATGAGGGGGTGAGCGTAGGGAACGCCGACGTAGGTGCTGCCGGCGGGCGACTGGAGTCAGGTTAGGGGCGACGGCGTGAGCGGGGCGCTCACCGGCCTGGCTACGAACGGAGGGCTCGGCATCGAGGCGGTCCGGCACGGAGGGTTCGTCGAGGTTAGTAGATCGTAGGTTTTTGGGTTTTATTTGGGGACGGTGATGGTTTTTGCGTGGTGGTGGTCGGGTGTGCGGTGGTGCTGGCAGCCGCGGGTGGCGGTGCTGCAGAGGAGATGGAGGTGTGTGGAGTTAGGGGATCTGGTTTTCGCAGCCGCGATCGACGGTGGTAGTGGCGGAGGTGGTTCGGTTGGGTTGTAATGGTGATGGGTTGGCTGTGGTTGAGACAGGCTGAGTTGCCGACGATGGGGACTCGGTTGGCGGAGGTGAGGACTACGGTGGTGTATGGGAAGGCACTGGGTTGCTGTTCGTGGTGGTGGTGGTGCAGCCTCGGAGGAGGAGTAAAGGAAAAGTGAGGTCGGGGCACTGTGGTCGTGGGTCCATTGTGCGACCGGGACGGAAAGGATGGCTCCAGGTGGGAGAGTCTGACGAGGAGGGGCTGGTGTCGACAGGGTTAGGATAGGTTTAGAGATTTTAGAGAGAGGATAGTATCGGCATGTGTCCTGCGAGACACGGGATGGGTTGACGTCCGGAGTTGTCGGACACGGATAGGAAAACCACTGTATTTGTAACAAAATGGAAATATAGTGGATGACAAGAGGACACGGACACGATGCACGTCCGGTTTGGAAATTTGGTGTTGTGGAGTTCATGGAAAAAGAGGACAAGTACCTCTCCTTTTATAGGAGGTAAAAATCCTATTAGGATAAAGACTATGATATATTTAAATCCCAAAATAGATAATTTACTATTTATTTTAAATCAATGCATTCATATCTAAATCCAATCCAATTTAAATATAGATAAATTACACATTTAAATTAAACTATTTAAAATAAATAAATAAAATAAAATTACCATTTAAATTATTACAATTAAATTCAAAAAAAATTTATAATAATAATTAATTAATTTAGAAAATCATCATAAATATTTAATTATTAATAGGAAATAGTTTCAAACTACATTTTTAATTAAATAGCATAATAATTTCGAAAATAAAATTCATCATAAATTTTGAAATCTCTTTATAATAATTAGCAATAATAATTAACTCTGAAGTCAACATAAATATTTAAATATTAATAGAAATTATATCAAAATAGCTTTTTATTTTAAATTAAGCTAAAATAATTTCTAAAATCATTATTAAATATTTAAATCTTTGAGATAACTTTTTCCTAATAATTAATTCTAAATAAGTTCTAGTAATTTTCGAAAATATACATGAAGTAAATTTTATGTACTTCACACAAGTAGAGTATTCATAAAATCTAGTTTCCTAAATCACCACTATTAAAATAAATTAAATAATAAGTTTTGGCAACCTCGATAATAAAAATAATTATTATATATATATATATTATTTTGAAGCATCACTGATAATAAAATCAAAAACTATTTTTCAAAAATATGTACCTCGCACATATTCGCAATCGACGAGTAAATACGAAAAAATACAAATTTTTATGCGACGTACAATACGACTATGCGACGTATAAATACAAAAAAAATCAGTACTAAAAATATAGTAAAATTTTAGGAGTTTTACAAAATGTCTAGTCTAGGACTTATCTCCAAATATGGGGGGTAAGGTAGAGAAGTGTGAAGTATGTGGTCAGACTAAGATCACTAGAAAATCCTTTCATCGGGTCAATCGAAGCACAGATATTTTGGAGTTGGTACACTCCGATATCTGTGACTTCAAACAATTCTATATAAAAGCCGGGATGAAGTATTTCATAACCTTCATCGATGACTTCTCTAAGTACGCATTCGTCTACTTGCTCAAATCTAAAGACGAAGCGTTCGAAAAGTTCAAGGAGTTCAGGACCGAATCTGAACGGCAAACTGGACAACAACTCAAGAGGTTGAGAAGTGATCGAGGCAAAGAATATCGGTCTCATGAATTCGTATCGTTCTGTAAAGAACATAGAATCATCTGCGAGACTACTGCTCCGTATTCTTCTCAATCTAACGGAGTAGCAGAGAGGAAGAACCGAACGTTGACAGAAATGATGAACTTAATGCTGCTAACTGCTACTTTCATTCTGAATAGAGTGTCTTATGCAACTTCTGACATAACTCCTCATGAACTCTGGTTCAAAGTCAGACCTAACTTGAATGTTATTCAAGTGTGGGGGTGTCTGGCTTATGTGAAGCTCCCAGATCTGAAGATTCAGAAGCTGGGGACAAGGACTACGAAGGTGATCTTCTTGGGATATGCCAAGAAGAGTGATGCCCGAAGATTCCTTGACATTGAGTCAAATTATATCATCGAATCTCGCGATGCTGAATACTTTGAAGATAAGTTTGTACGACACAAAAACATTGTTCTCCCAGACATTCCGGAGAATGATGTAGGTACAAATGAGACTGAGGTCTCATATGAACCAGTAGTCCAAAATGAAGTTGTTGGCGGAGAAACAATAATTGAACCAGAACTCGTTGAGCCGTTGACGAAGCGAGCAAGAAGGCCGAAGAGCTTCGGAGATGACTTTGTTACCTATCGTGTGAAAGCATATCCGCTTACCTATGATGAGACGATAAGGACGACAGATATTGTCTTCTGGAAGGAGGTAATAGACAATGAAATTGACTCAATTACCTCCAATAACACATGGGTGTTAGTTGATTTACCCGAAGGAGCAAAACCTATCAGATGCAAGTGGATCTTCAAGAAGAAGATGAAATCTGATGGAACCATTGACAAGTTCAAGGCCAGGCTAGTGGCCAAGGGATTTTCTCAAAAACTGGGGATCGACTACTTTGACACATATGCTCCAGTAGCACGGATGACAACCATCATATTGTTGATTGCCCTTGAAGCAATACATAAACTGATGATACATCATATGGATGTGAAAACAACATTCCTGAATGGCGAGGTGACCGAGGAGATTTATATGCAACAGCCAGAAGGATTTATCGTCAGAGGCCTAGAAGACAAAGTCTGCAAGTTGGTAAAATTTCTATACGGCTTAAAACAAGCTCCCAAAATATGGCATGAGAAGTTTGACAAAGTTATCAGATCAAATGGCTACAGGGTCAGCGAACCAGACAAGTGTGTCTATACTAAATTTGCTGACGGAAGAGGAGTCATCGTTTGTCAGTACGTAGACGACATGCTAATCCTAGGTACGGATATAAGCTGTGTCACTGAGACAAAGAAGTTCCTCTCGACAAAGTTCAGTATGAAGGACATGGGGATGCTGATATTATCTTGGGACTCAAGATCATCCGGACGGACACTGGATTGGCATTGTCACAATCTCATTATATTGAGAAGATGCTCACTTGATACGGGTATCATGATCTTTCTATAATTGATACGTCGTACTCGAAGGAAAGCGTCAGACAATTGGAGTACGCTAACGTCATCAGAAGTTTGATGTACGCTACTACTGCCACTAGGCCTGACATAGCTTTCGCTGTGGAAATGCTGAGTCGATTCACAAGCAATCCAGACGTTCAGTACTGGAAAGCTGTGAAGCGTGTTATGAGATATCTCAAGAAGACTCAGACATATATACTGCACTTCAGCGGAGAGCCGCCGGTAGTAGAAGGCTTCAGTGATGCCAGCTGGTGCTCAGAGTTGGAGAGCGAGAGGTCCACTGGTGAATTCATTTTCACAATGGGTGAAGCTGCTATATCGTGGAAGTCGAAGAAGCAGACTATGCTCTTACGGTCTTCTATGGAATCTGAGTTCTTTGCACTTGATACCGCAACAGATGAAGCAGAATAGCTTCGGGAGCTCATATATGATCTTCCAGTGGTTGGAGAAAAGATACCGATAATTCGAATATACTGCTACAACCAAGCAACTGCGATGGTGGCATCAAATGATCTCTTCAACGGAAAGAAAAGAACTGTGCAGTTAAAGCATAGGGCAGTGAACGATCTCATCAAGAGAGGTGTCATTACAGTAATCGATGTTCAGAGTCAGAAGAACCTGGCAGATCCGTTCACGAAGGGCCTCAAACGTCAGCTAGTTGAAGACACAGCAGAGAAGATGGTCTTGAAGGAATTCTGATAGTATGTTTTTGTAATCCTACCATAAAGTTTTATGTTATTAGTTCAAAGAGAAATCTATTAGACATCTAACTTTGGGTTCAAGGGATGACCACTGACTGGAAAACTATCAGATAATAGTGGGTACTTATTCTTGGAAATATGGAAGGGTTACGAACTCATAACCACTGTTGTCTACTATGTGTTTTCTACAAAAAAATGGATCCTGTGTTGAGGTTGACTTAAATGCCTTAATAAGTTCTCAGGCAGAGTGAATGCCTGGTGTGCTTTACAGGAAGCACGGTAGCACAGCACTACAAGGAGTAAAACTTTATGCTACAGTGGGATGACTCCACTATGAGGTTCCCAGGTAGGGGTAATGCCTCGACTTTGCAAGCCAAGTCATAGCGGCGTAGCACCGCAAATAGGCAGGTAGCCTAATGCTATATGATAAAATTAAAGAGTTGTAGACAGCACTACAAAGGGAGGGTGACCCCATATTACAGTGGTACGACACCACGATGAGGTACCCAGGTAAGGGTAAAGCCTCGGCCTTGCAAGCCATGTCGTTGCGGCGTAACACCGCAAGGAAGCCTTAGGCTTCATGCTGGGTAGAATGGCACTACAAAGAGGTTGTGACCTCATGCTGCAGTAGTATGACACTACGATGAGGTTTCCGGGTAGGGGTAATGTCTCGGCTTTAGGCCATATCATAGCGACGTAGCACCGCAAGGAAGCGCAAGGCTTCATGCCATGTCTCTTTAATAAAGAACTTACCTATAGTGTATGGAAAGAGATATCAGGCCGTCTCTTGAGGGTAAACTTGTAGACGCCTAAAATCATACACTGAAATCAGGCTGGCACAGGGCCTTTAATGTGCAGCCAGAAGCACATGTAACTATATTTTTTGTGAGTTGGAAGAATTACAATTGTGGTACAGAATTCAAGACATAGTCCATTCTTGTATCGCATTATTATTTAACCCATGCGGGAAGATTCAAGTCGTCAGCGACATCTATCCTAATGCAAAATGGACAGTTACTATGGGGAATGCTCAACCCTAGCCACATATGTATGATGAGATATGTGGGGGATTGTTGGTGCTCTTGCTCCTTGACATGAAGAGAGCTTGCTCTCAACATGCTTTGTAAAGTTTAGTCCCACATTGGAAAAGCACTATGAGTTATCTCAATATATATATGAGTATGTGTTGTTGGGATATGCATATGGGGTGGTGACCCTAAGGAGGGAACCATGTGGGTGATTTTACTAAGAGAAAAATGATTAATTCCAATAAAGACGTAAGTTAATTTTTGTTGTGCGGGCTCGGACTCGACACAGTCTCCAGGTTGTCTCGTACATGCACGGGAGTGTTCGAGGGAAAGGCGTGGGCTAGCACTCGACTATGTTGATTATGGGATGATGTAAAACATCAAACTCTATTTTAGAGTATTGGTGTTTTAGTCCCACATCGGATATGAGAGATGGTGATGCCTCACTCCACTCTATAAATAGAGCCCCCTTGCCTCCTTTCCAAGATGCACCAAAGAAGAGAGTTAAGGGAGTCCGTAAAGTTCAGGAAGCCCGTTCAAGTCACAAATATTGACTGACGTGCATTCCAGAAGTTCTTTTGAACTTGTTGGTTCCAGGAAGCGGATCGTATAGAGGCGAATTTTGCTTTGAGTAACGGTGTTTTTACATTCCAGCAGATTTAATCCTCCTCTTCTTCTTTTTTTGTTTCTCTGTAACTCATTCTTCAGGTTTTGTGGCACCTACTCACTACAACAAAAAACCTATTTAACAACGTTTCATTTACAACGTCTTCTAAAAATATTGTAAAATGTTAGATCTTTAACAATATTTCTATTGAAAACGTTGTAGAATATTGATCATAACAACATTTTATAATTAAATATCGTGAACCTTATTTTTTTTGCAACGTTTTAGAATAAATATTGTAAATTTAACATTTAACAACTATATTTATTTGTTGCAGATTCAAAAGATTAGATGGGTCCACATGAAATATCCCAGCGGGATTTTTCCCAAAATTTTCCCTCTCTAAGTTTTGGCTTCCCGCGGACCCAAACCCCTCTCTCAACCGTGCAATAAAACCCCTTTCTCTTAACTGTGCAAAACCTAAACCCCTTTCTCCAAAAAAAAAAAAATCGCAGCGGCCACAGACGGAAGAGATCAGCGGTGAAGACGAAGAGATCCGGAGGTAAATTTTCTCCATTGTCGTTGGTTTAAGCCTCTCCCTCTCTCTTTTTGGCTTCCTGCGGACTCTCTCCTTGTATTTTAAGTCTCTTTCTCTTCTTCAGAGGTGAAGACGTAGAAAACCATGGTGAAGATGGAGATCCAGAGGTGAAGACGAGGATATTTTCACTTTTTGGGCTGTAGTTTCCAATTTTTGTAAGTTTGTTTCAATCTCTCTTTAGATTTCTTCATGTTCATCTCTTTGCATGCTTGCGGCTAAATTTTAGTCACTCCAGAATCGAACCACGGCATCTAAATCCCTTATTTTTTTAACAAAAATTTTAAATTTTGGGTTTTCCCTAATTAAAGCCCTAAATTTTGGTGCTCCCAAATCGATCGGTGTCCTCCATTAAAGGAATGTTTGTTATAGTGTGGAGCATATAGTATATTATTTAAATTTAATCCATATCGATACAGGGATTTTGAGCAAATAATGACAAGCCTTTCTCCAATTGCTGATATGTTCGATATTTTTTGTTGTTGCTAATTTTCCATCCTCGACTAGGGAGTAACACTTGACAGCAGAACAATGGAATTAACTTTTGTTCAAAATAAATCTGTTTGTATATAGGTTAGGGATTTTATTTGATTATAATGATAAATCTGTTTTGATTATTATAGTTGCTCTGATTTTTCAGTCATCATAATTTTTAGGTTTTCTTTATTTTGTGGTAGGGGAATGACAATGGAGATTTTTTTAAAAAATTTAATTATTTTATTTTGGTTGGATTTTTTTATTCTATCTTGATTCATCAGATAAGTTTATCAAAAGGATTCTAGATTCTTTGAGCACATAATTTGCTACTTTGGCATGTCAACCACATCTACGTACAATCGAAATAATGTTGCTAGATCTGGTTATTGGTCAGACATTCCCCATGATGTTGCTCCCTATCCACCCTAGATCAATAGAGGATTTTTTTTTCATGTTTCCATTATCATGTGTACTTTATTCAGATGATAAAGGGGATAAGCACAATAAAGTTTAGAATAAACTAATATTTACAAAAGATTAGAATAAAGATGATGGTTTGAATCTATTTTCTCATTCAAGGGCTATATCTTTATCACATTTCTAGCCTTCCAGGTTATATGATTAAACTTTAGATGCAAATGTAGTCATTTATGTTGATTATTTTTGTTTTATTTTAGATCATTATAATGACATAATTATGTTAAATAGTAGACGAGTATGTTCGAGTCACACTTCCTATTATTTGCATGCCAGACTTGATATTTGATATTTATCTTCAAGCCCTTTAGTTTAACCCTAAGTCATTCTTCTATGATATATGAACATCCCCCGAATAAATTCTTGTCTCCTTTTATTTCTTATTGCAGCATTTTACTTGATTCAATTATAAAATAGTTGATTTGATTTTCGTTGTAGCTATCCCTAATGCTCTTTTTGTTTGGTGTGAATTAGAGTACCATCGCATGTTTTCAGTGATGGATAAAGCTTGGTTGCATTTGGAAAGGTTTTGAAGTTACCTATAATAATTTTTTTTGTTATTGGGTTTACACTACACCATTTTGATATTCATTCAATTTTTTTCTTGTAAATATGTAGACACACCTCTGAATACCAACAAGGAGCAATGAATTTTGTAACTATTGCCTTGAAGAATCTAGGTACAGAAACAATTCCATGTCCTTGTATTAAATGTAAGAACTTGGATCATCTTCCTGGTTCAATCGTGTACGAGCACTTAGTTTGTAAAGGAATGGATCCATTGTACACTACTTGGGTATTACATGGGGAACAATCTACTGCTTATGCATGGGTGCATCAAGGTACAATAGCATCTGATATGTATCAGATGTATGTAAATGCACTTGCTCAAGATGAAGGGATTACATATCCTAGTAGTGATATAAGAGAAAGGTCTGCTAATGTGCCGAAAGATGTTGAAACCCCTTTATACACAGGTTGCACGAAACAAACAAGATTGTCTGCAACGGTAGCTTTGGATAAAATCAAAACTACGAATGGTTTATCCAAGGTTTATTTTGACGAACTTCTTAAAACTGTTGGTAATATGCTACCAGAAGATAACATGCTTCCTAAAACCTCGTATGAAGCGAAGAAGTTATTGAAGTCTTTTGATCTAAATTATGAAAAAATACATGCTTGTGAGAATGATTGTTGTTTATTTAGAAAAGGACATACAGATAGGGATAACTGTCCCAAATGTGGTTGCTCTCGTTGGAAAGCGAATGAGTCTAATATAGAGAATGAAAACGAGAATAAGACTAAAAAAAGGATTCCAGTGAAGGTGCTTAGATATTTTCCCATCATACCAAGGCTAAAAAGAATGTTTCTATCAATAGAAACATCTGAACAATTGAGGTGGCATGGCACAAATGCAAGTAAAGATGGCAAGTTACGCCATCCAGTTGACTCGTTAGCCTGGAAAGCAGTCGATAGAAAGTGGCCCGCTTTTGCATCAGATTCACAGAATATAAGACTTGGTCTTGCTGCTGACGGATTCAACCCTTTTAGTAATCTTAGCTCTACCTATAGCTGTTGGCCTGTGATGCTTGTCGCGTACAACCTTCGCCATGGTTATGCATGTTGAAAGAGTATCTAATGCTGACTTTATTAATTCCAGGGCCGAAGCAACCTGGTAACGATATTGATGTTTACTTACAGCCACTTATAGAGGATTTAATAGAGTTATGGAACAGTGGGGTAGAAGTTTATGATGCTTACACTAAGACAACGTTTAATTTGAAGGTGATTTTGCTGTGGACAATAAATGATTTTCCGCTTATGGAAATCTAGCTGGATGTACAACAAAAGGAAAGATGGCTTGCCCTATTTGCGGTGATAATACTTTATCAATGTGGCTACCACATAGCTGCAAGACTGTATATATGGCCCACAGAAGATTCCTTCCTCTAAAACACCCATTTCGAACAAAAAAAAGTTGGTTCGATGGAAATCATGAAGATAGGAAAAAACCTGTAATAATGACTGGTCGTGATGTATTAGAAGCTACTAGTCAAATTGAAAATGAGTGGGGGAAGAAAAAACAAAAACCAAAGAAAAGAAAGAAGACAAATGCTGCAATTGATGGTGAGGTACAAATATGGAAGAAGAGGTCAATTTTTTTCGAACTGCCTTATTGGAAGGTAAGTCATTTTAAATCAATATAGTTTCTTATATTTATTTTAATTTTAATATTTTTGAGTTCAAGATATAGTTCATAATTAAATGTAACTTTTTTTTGTTATTAGGATTACGCCATAATTTGGATGTAATGCACATTGAAAAGAATGTTTGTGAGAGTATACTTGGCACACTTTTGGATATTAAAGGAAAATCAAAAGATGGACTTAATTCTCGAAGAGATTTACAAGAAATGGAAATTAGGAAAGAGTTGCATCCATAAGATAGAGACGGTAAAGTGTTCCTTCCAGCAGCACCATACACGTTATCAAAGACCGAAAAGCAATTATTTTATAATCGATTAAGAAATTTGAAGGTACCTGATGGGTATAGTTCGGACATTAGAAATTGTTTCTCAAAGGATAACAACATAAGTCTTAAATCTCATGATTGTCATGTTTTGATGCAACAATTGCTATCTGTAGCTTTGAGAGGTCTCTTGCACAAGGCACCGAGAAATGCAATACTTCGATTATGTGCTTTTTTTAATGAAATATGCCAAAGGGTTATTGACCGGGATATGTTGGAATATCTTAAGGCTGAAATTGCTGAAACATTGTGCATGTTAGAAAGATTTTTTTCCTCCTTCATTCTTTGATATTATGGTACATTTGACCATTCACTTGGAGCGAGAAGTACGTTTATGTGGACCAGTACAATATCGTTGGATGTACCCATTTGAAAGGTACTCCACTATCTCATCTTAGTTTTTTTAAGCATATTAGGTTAGTACCTTTCGTGAATAACTTAAATACCTTGTTATCTGTTTATTAGGTATATGAAGATAATAAAAGGATATGTCAAAAATTCAGCACGTTCTGAAGGATGCATAGCAGAGTGCTATCGTTCTAAGGAGTGCATGAGGTATTGTAGTAGCTACACAGAACAAGCAAAAGAAATAGGTGTTCGTTATAGACGTAATGAAGGATTCTCTTGATAACTCATTACATGAGGGACACCCATTATCCAAAGGAGTGCATCTACCAATATCTCATGAAATGTTAAAAATAGCACATCGATATGTGCTTTTTAATACGACAAAGGTGGCACCTTATGAAGAGTAAGTATAAGGAGATTCATTATAAAAATTAACAATTTAATGTTTAGATTAGGCATGACCATGTGTTTTCTTACCATATTGTTTCATCTAGAATGCATTTGACTGAGTTAAAGAATTCAGATAAGCATCTTTCCACAAATGAAAGCAAACTTTGGAAGAAACACTCGGATACATTCTGTGATTGGTTTCAGAAAAAGGTATTAGTTCAAGTGTGTGTGTGTGTGTGTGTGTGTATAATTGCAATATGTTTGACATCATTAAATCTTACTATAAGTTTTTTATAGGTTAAGGAGGAAATCAGTACGGGCATTCATGTTTGTGATACAATAAAGTGGTTAGCATATGGGCCTGTAAAAGAAGTAATGTCATATTCTGGGTACCTTATCAATGGGCGTCAATTTCAAACCAAAGATGTTCAAAGGTCCACTCAAAATAGTGGTGTTTCTTTAGAAGCAAAAACCGTATGCCAATCAGATTCAAATGACAATGCTGGAAATTCAAGCTCAAGAGCTTTTTATGGGGTCTTGCGTGATATTCTTGTTTTAGACTATAATACTTTTCAAATCCCTATTTTTAGGTGTGACTGGGCTCACATTTATCATGGTGTTAAGGTTGAAGACAGTTTTACGTTAGTAAATCTCCATCAATTTAAAAATCAGTTCGAAAGTGACCATTTCATTTTAGCATCACAAGCGAAGCAAGTATTCTACTCTAGAGAGTCAGATTCTTCTAGTTGGTATGTGGTGTTGAAACCACCACCAAGAGGTTTCCACGAATTGGAATTATATAATGAGAATGCAGAATCAAGCTGTCAACCGTTGGATGTCTCAAAACTTGGCGAAGCTATTGATGACGAGGATAATTTCTATGAAAGAAGGGATACAGATTGTGAAGGAATATTAGTTTAATTGTTGCAATTTTGGAACACATTTGTTTGGAAAGGAAAAAAAAGTAATTCTTTCAATGTTTCTTTGTTCTTTACAGACTAGAGTAGCACTAAGGTTGTATATGTTAGTGCATTTTTGGCTCGTCTCTACATATGTAGTTGAATTAATCATGAACAAGGAGATGCAAGAAATTAGAATTAATGTACTGGTTGTAGAATGGTTCACTGTGGTGGTTGTATATCTTCCACAATTGATATGTTTGGAAGAGTCTTCTTCTTAGGTAATATTTAAAGTATTTGCATCTTATTTATTACTCTTGCTCTAAACTTTACCTCTGTAATATGTAACAAGTTTATATTAAGACAAATTTTCGTTTGAGTATTATTCATGTGGCTTGAAAGTTGTTGTTTTTGCTCTTGACACTGTACTCTACTTTTTTGCTTACTAATTTTTCCCCTGTTGCTTAGGTTGTAGACTTGTCTGACATCTGTAAATTCAGGGCCATTCTTAGTGTGCTCTACTAGGGAGGACCTTTTTGTCGCTGACATTTGTCTTGTTGTTTAGGTAAAGTGTCTAAAAAAGTATTGTATATATATGTGCTCTTCTTGGCCTGGTTACAGGAAAAATACCTATCATTTTGTGTTTAGCATTTGGTGTCATTCATCTATGCCACTTGAAAATCAAAGTGATATATTGTGCAACTATTCTTCCTGGCCTGGTTACAGGAAAAATGCCTATCATTTTGTATTGAGCATTCGGTATCATTCATCTATGCCACTTGAAAATCAAAGTGATACATTGTGCAACTATTCTTCCTGGCCTGGTTACAGGAAAAATGCCTATCATTTTGTATTGAGCATTCGGTATCATTCATCTATGCCACTTGAAAATCAAAGTGATACATTGTGCAACTATTCTTCCTGGCCTGGTTACAGGAAAAATGCCTATCATTTTGTATTGAGCATTCTGTATCATTCATCTATGCCACTTGAAAATCAAAGTGATACATTGTGCAACTATTCTTCCTGGCCTGGTTACAGGAAAAATGCCTATCATTTTGTATTGAGCATTCGGTATCATTCATCTATGCCACTTGAAAATCGAAGTGATACATTGTGCAACTTTTCTAGCCTGGTAACAGGAAAAGTACATATCATTTTTGTATTGAGCATTTTGTATCATTCATCCATGCCAGGTGAAGATCCAAGTGACGCACTGTGCAACTATTTAATTGCTGGTCCTTGCTGAATCATTTCAAAAATTAGAGTTTTTCAACTATTCAATATTTGATATGCCTAATTTAGCTGGCATGTTTTTGCCTTTGCAATCAATATATAATTGTTTATATATGCTCCCTGCAGCCTGCTTGGAAGTGTACTGATTAGCAGGAAGTGTACTGATAGTGCAATTCTATAACTAACCAAAATATTGTGCTACTAAGTCTAGTGTTAGCTCATATCTTAGAATGGTGAAAAGTGATGATTCTTGCACATTAGTGGCCTACTTTTAGCCTATATATTAGATAATGGTAGTTGCAGGGGTGGTTAGTGATGTTATAATGGTCAAAGTAATAAAAGAAGTGTGAAACAACTCTATGATGAACAAGGTTTTAAGTATCACAACCAAAACAGGTATCAGATACTGAAACTACCTAAACCAACCAATAAAATCCCCCAAAACTGCCAAAGTCTCATTTCACTTTATATTTTCTTTTCATTTTTCTTGCCTTCTAGAATATGATCTAATTCTTTTTAGTTATATTTTGTCACTAACAACAGTTAAACACTAGTCAACGGAGTGGTAGATTGTAAAAGCTATGACTCGTACAACGGAGGTAATTGAGATTATCGATATATAATTTACGTATATTGATGTAGTTCCATTCTCCAATTCATATACTAATTTAATTTATTCTTGACATGTTATTTCTTTTTATAGGTTTCAAAAAGTAAGTCATGGAAACGAAAAAGAAAGTCACAACAATATGTTCTCTCAGATGTTCAACTAGAGGGGGATGAAAGCCTAGAGGGAGGTTTAGATGCATCTCATTCTTCACCTGTTGACTTGCTAGATGCACCTAATTCCCACCTTAACGAGGAGACAATGCTGGTTAAGAATAAACGAGGCCCAACCAAGCTCAAGGGTCTTGGGATGGATCAAAATACGACTAAAGAAGTCGAATATAATAAAAGAGGACAGCCTATAGGTGATACTTCAATTACCTTTGCCTCTTTCTTAGGGGCCTTAGTTCGATCTACAGTTCAAATAAATATAAAGAATTAGACTTTGGTTTCTAAACAACAAAAGGAGGACATGTGGACAGTTATATTGGTAAGATAATTAGAGCTAAATATTTCAAGCTCACTTATAATTTCATAATGTATTTTTATATCCCATAATTTACATTACAGCAAAGGTACAAACTAGACGAGGTGAACAAGAAAAATACCTTACAAAAGATGGAAAACTATTTGAGAGAATATAGGTCTAGGATTTCCACTAAGGTAAGAGCAGCTTGTGCATTGGAAGTAGAAGAAGCACATCTACAACTTGCCAAGTTGAAACCTCAAAACTTGACAGATCAAGAATGGAAAGAGTTCATTAAACGAGCGTGCTCGGCGACAACTAAAGTAAGTTGTAACATTCAATGCTAATCAATAATAGTACATTTTCATTATTTCCCTTTGTTAATAATAATTAATATTTGGTGTAGAGTAAGAGTGATCTAATAAAGTTTATAAGGAGTCATCATAAACTACCCCACACGATGAGTCGATGGGGTTATGTCCGATTGGAGCAAAAGATGGTAAAATTACTTACTTTTATCTAGTTTATGATGTTTATATTGTAATTGCATGTGTTGATTTTCAAAGTTCATTGAAATGAGAAATTGTATTGTTTTATTCATTCTTGTAGAAGAAAGAGGGTCCAACGAATATAGAAATATTAAGAGTTGATTTGTGGTCGGAAGGGCATAAATCAAAGAAACCCAAACAAGCAAATGCATCTGTTGCCGAATCTCTGGTAAGTAGAAATTAAGTTTCGAATATTTTATATATGTTTTATATTATTTGTTCAATTCATATTAATATTTTATTTTTAACATTCTAGAAAAAAATTCAAGAGATCAAATAATCACAATCTGGTACACAAATATCATCATGCTTAAGAGATGATGCTCTCTCAAAAGTATTGGGTGAAGACCGACCTGGTAGAACAGTAATTGGTCTTGGGTTTGGAGTTACAATTACTAAGTTGAACACCCAAGCACATTCTTCTAAGATTATACATGCGCTCAAAGATAAGGTCAATAGATTGGAGGACAAGTTGGACAAATTGATCGAGGTAAGTAGTTATCATTGGAATTAACAACTCTCATAGCTTATGACTTGCATTCTAATTTGTGGTCATCAGCAAGGAGAGAAAAGAACTGGACAAGAGAGGGTGCAACCACAAGTTGTTAGTACACCAGAGGTAAATGTGTTGATAAAATAAATATAAATGTGTGCAATTTTAGAAAACTTATGTATTATGTATTAACTATATATTCATTACATTGACAACAGTCACATCATGCAAGCAACACCAATAATGACCTCCATGAGCCGATTATTGGACAAAAATGCAAGATTATGAGCTGGTACAAAAGAGGCGAGATTGTTGCAGAAGGATCAATTGCATCTACAGATCCGGTCTCTCTAGTGCACTGTAAACCACTTGGGCTAGATGCTTGGAAGGTTTGGATTGAAGTTGGATTAGTTCCTGAAGCTCATTTGTGGCGAACTGCATCAGACTTGACATTGGTTGAGCAGGCTATAGGGGTTCCAGTTGTGTGGAATAAGCAATACATTTCACTTGATCCTTAAATCTTTTGATTGGACCTTTCATGGTTTAGGCACTTTATATATGAAGTATTTTGACTGTTTAGATTTCTTAATTAAGTTAGTTACATGTGACTGGCTCTGAAATCAACACTTGGTTAATATTTTGGTTAATATTTTAGCACTTTGCATAATTTTCATACTTTAATGCATTTGTATGAACCAATTTATTGCAGACCCTTCTTAACCCCTTTTTAACTCTGCCAATGTAAGTGCATTACCATTACATTGCCGGTCCCAAGCCCGGATAAAGGAGGAGGGAAGAGGTGCTCATTGTCTACATTCAAGATTGTTTCAAGAGGTAAACATGCAAAACTTGCCAAATTCTGACACTTGTTCTTATGTTACTGTCACATAAACTTTGTGCTCAGCAGGTGGGAGTTCAAACTATGCAGATGAAAATAGAACCGGTTGGAGAATTTTCTTGGGTGTCATACAATAATGACACCATTGCTTGAGTACTGGCCAGTCTAAGGTACATATATCTATCTATTCTACAACTTAAGTTAGGATCTTTTTAATTATATCACTGGACTGATGATTTTGGTGTATGGAATTGTCCAGTTTCTTTCCATGAAGCTTGCATGATGCACTTGATGTTGGTTTGCTCATGCTTTAGAGGACAACAAAGACAAGGATAGCGAAAATGTTGCAACAGTCTTATTGCAGTTAAAAAGGGTTAGTATATATCTTGAATCAGAACATTTGCTAAAATATCACTTTTATGAATGGAATCCTTTTAGCTGAAAGAAAAGTGGATGTACATTGCTTAATATTCAACTACATCTGGTGGAATTGATCACATTAATGTTTTCTTCCCTTTTAATTTGTACAAGTGAATGATGACACTTGAATAAATGTAATAACTCAGTGAGTTTGGGAAATAAATATGTAAATATCACTTAGCATGAACAGCATTTAACGGCCATATAATATTCTAGAATTTTTATGGATTTAAAACTTGTCCTTTTTTACCTGATGGTTGAAATTGGGCTCTTGCAAATTATCAAAAGAATAGAGTGTGACCAAGTTGAATAATCAAACTTCTTATAATGGTTTCTGGTGTACTGACTTATAATCACTACTTTGTGGGAACAACATATATGGACAGATATAGGGGAGAGTCAAGCCGACAAAGATCGCACACTGTCAGGAATTTTGAGAAGGAATGCCTACACACAACATGGTAAGAAAACATGAGTACAAGAACTACATACATACATAGATTGCATACTACATATTAGCTATTTGTAGGTAATTGAATATATATACATGGGTAGCAAGACTGATTGATAATACATGAGTTCAGGAAACTGATATGCTAATATACATCTGGTGGAATTGATCAAATTAATGTTTTCTGCCCTTTTAATTTGTACAAGTGAAGGATAACACTTGAATAAATGTAATAACTCAGTAGATGTACATTGCTTAATATTCAACTACATATGGTGGAATTGATCAAATTAAGTTTTCTGCCCTTTTAATTTGTACAAGTGAATGATGACACTTGAGTGAAGGTTCTTCAGTATCAGTAGGCATGCATTTCTCCCAACAAAAAAGGATAGGTTCCTGGAGGTTGGCATGTCTCCACTCTCCAAGTTTAGTTACTGTTTTATAATGTTTCAGAACTCCAAAACATTACCCCTTTAGCTCAGGTCAGGAACTTTTCATATATGGACCTGAAACAGACTGAAATTTCAAATATTAGCCTATTACAGAAGGTCTATTCGAATATTAGCATAATACAAAAGGTTTATCTCATATTAGCCTATTACAGAAGGTCTAATCGAAGACATAACTATATAGTTCGTTTCGATAGGCCTTAATAACTTAAACAACCCCTTCCCTTTTGTCTTTGTGTTCATTGCCACACTATATTCAATTCTGTAGGTGTACCTGGCTTCGGACCTTCGCTTATGTACTTTTTTCTTCTTCAGCAAAGAAACATTGGCTACTACTTTATCACAATTAGCCGAGGTTTCTTCATTTACAGGGAATGCATGAAGTCACTTCTCAGTTCTCAGTTCCCTGCCTGTTTCTGATCCTTCCTCTGCACTTGTTCGGTAGGTGGTACTGAAGGCTTCTCAAGACCAAGAAAATGGTCCTGAATATGTTCCTTAATCCAATGAAATGAACTATTACATTTGTACCTTTTTTGTTTATAAATATTAAAAACAGATGCTGTAATTTTACTGTTAATGTATGTGTTTTGCATTTTCAGTTCTTGGCAACCATCTGTGATCCATATTTTACAGTACTTTTGGCTATCTTTACCACCAGTATTGGATGTTGTGGCCATTAACAAGAAATAATATTAACTCCAGGTTTGCATATCTGATGATTCCCATTTCCAAATTCTATATTAGTGAGATTCCCATACGTAGACCTGGAACACTATGTTCCATATTTTATCACACGTTGCTAAATATTTGTTTGTTTTTTAAGGTGAGAAAGGAGAGGAGAGGATAAGTGAGAGGATGAAGAGGTTGCAAGACCTTGTCCCTGGTTGTGACAAGGTGTGGCTTCTCATAAATTAAATATTTTAGTATTATAAAATATGTTTTTTGTTTTATTTGACAAAATGTGTATGATTTGATTATTATAGGTTATTGGAAAGGCCCTTGTCTTGGATGAGATAATCAACTATATGCAAATCCGGGAGAATAGCAAAAATGCATGTGAGATTCTGCTATTTTTAGCCTTTCTGTTTGCAGCTTTGTTTGTTTGATTCCCTTCTACTTCCGGTTCTATAAACAGATCTATTATCCTGCTTATGCTTGGATGCCAAAGATGTAAATTTAAATCACAAAGGAACCCTCCCCTAAAATTTGCATGTTATATTAGTCTTGTGATATCTGTTTGACCCGATCGCTTTGAAGTTCAAACACTGAACATGTTGGTCAGGTGCTGGTAATGTTACACATTCTGCCATAAAGAGTTTCAGTTATGTGGTTATGTTTGAATCATGAATCATAGTTTATAGTATTGGCCTATACCGATCCGATACGGCCGATATCGATATTGGGGGTCTCTTTTTCAGTCAATTCGGCAAAGAAAATTGAACGAAAAAGACCAATCAACAAGGGTGTAAAAGCATAGTAGGGTTCTAAAAGCATGTAAAAGAAGAAAATTTATCTACCACAGATAAACCAATCAGCAAGGGTGACTACTATTTTATTCAATTCCAAAACTACTAAGAAACAACACAAGAAATATTTAAAATTAATCATAAATGTGTTGACACAAAGTCACAGTCAACCAAATATTGATAACATTGACTAAATAATATTTGTAATAATTCAATACGACACACGACGACTACATCCAGCTCAAGCCAGACGACAGCTCAGTTTTACAAATACAGTCATTTTTTGAAGTCTGTACTTTTATATTTATTGAGTCTAGAATGATTGTACGCTGAGTTGTGCTGAGCTCTTGAGACTAAACCCATAACCTATCCAAAATCCATAAAGCTCCACATTCAAAATAAGCCCATTGGAACCTTAGACCCATTCTATGCTCTGGAGACAGAGTTCGAGCCGAACTCTGCCTCCACACAGAGTTCGGGCCGAACTTTGTCCCCTAAAAATCAGCACCCTAATTTTTACGGTTGGCTGGTTGCTAGTTGTCCAACGGCCAAATTTTTAAAAAATCCTACCAGAATTCTGGCCGAATTCTGTCTGATAAAATCCTATAAATAGGCCAAGAATTCTCTCATTTTCAATCATCCAATCTTCTCTTCTCTTCTCTCTTAAGCTCAATATAAGTCATACCCTTCTTCATCTACTAGCCACAAGCTTCCTAAGTCTCGAGTGCTCAGCATCTCTCAGTTAGGAGTCTTGTGCAAGAGTTTAAGAAGTCGCTTGAAAAATTCCAAGCATCGCCACTGCGATCCTTTGTAAGAAGTTGACGTGCTCTTCTGAAGAAAAGGCACGGGGTGTAACTACTATTTCACAAATAGTAGATTTAATCCTGAGCTAGAGTTCTCAGGCCTGGACTAGTCCTCCACGAGGGAAACCAGGTTAAAATCGGCTGTGTTTCCGTATGCTTTCTTGTTTCTTATTTATTTTCGTATTTACTCTGATTAATTTTTGATTGTGAAAGAGTTTAATTTTTAATTGGATATTATCGCTATAAACTCTATTCACCCCCCTCTAGAGTTGCCATCTGTTCTTCAATTGGTATCAGAGCTCTGTTCTCTTTACAAGGACTTACATCCTAGAGCTGATCCATGGCAACCACACAATCCTTGATTTCCAATCACGGTGAAGGACAATCCACTCATAGGCCTCCCCTATTTGATGGAACTAACTACACGTATTGGAAAACAAGGATGAGCTTTTATCTCAAGTCGCTAGACTTTGACCTGTGGACTATCGTCACTGACGGTTACAAAAAGCCCGCCAGGATAGTTGTCAATGGTGATCTCGTTGAGAAATCACATGACAAATATTCTGACGAGGAGAAGAAACAGGCAAGTCTAGACGCGAGAGCTATTAATGCTTTATTCTGTGCTATAGACGGGAATGAGTTCAACAGGGTATCTACATGCACCACATCTCACGAAGTATTGAGACTTCTAGAAGTAACGCATGAAGGAACCACCCAAGTCAAGGAATCAAAGATAAGCCGTCTCACTCAAGAATACGCGGCTTTTAAGATGAAGCCTAATGAGACGATCACGCAAATGTTCACAAGATTCTTCGACATCATCAACCCCCTGTCCTCGCTCGGCAAGCAATATTCAAATCATGAGAAGATTCGCAAGCTACTTAGGGGGCTACCAAAAATTTAGAACCCTAAGGTGACAGCCATCATAGAAGGAAATGATCTCACAACCATGTACATGGAGACCTTGATGGGAAAGCTAATGACTCATGAGCTTGACCTCAAGGACTTCGAAGAGCCTGCTCCTAAGGCTAAGGAGATCGCACTCAAAGCTCACCGACGAAGGACGGAACCCGAAGAGACGAATGATGATGACTCAGAAGATGATCAAGCCCTTATGGTTCGCAACTTCAAAAAATTCCTTCGCTTCAATCGAAGAAAGAAGGAACCACAAGAAGATGACGAAAAAGAGCCAACCTGCTACGGTTGCAAGAAGACTGGACATGTCCGAAAAGATTGTCCATTTTTGAAGAAGAGCAACCGCTATGAGAAGCCATACAAGAAGACTTCCTCAAAGAAATATGCCAACACAAGCATTTGGCATGAAAGCGAAGCTAGTGACTCCGAGGAAGAAAAGAACTCTCCTCAAGATACGGCTAATGTGTGCCTAATGGCGACATCCGACAAGGTATCAAATGAAACTCTTGACGACTTCACTTTTGATGAACTTGGCGATGCTTTCACCGATTTACTTAGTGATCACAAAAAGGTCATTGGTAAATACAAACATGCCAAGGACAAAATCAAAAGTCATGAAATCGAAATACAAAGACTTTCTTTATTACTTGATAACATTAGAGACACTTCACCCACGGATGTCACTGATGAGGTATCTAAGCTTAAAATAAGCTTACATGATGCCGAAGCACGCATTGAACAATAAACACAAGAAATCACAACACTCAACACGGAGCTTGTAGAAGAAAAGAGTAGACACAAGATTTTTATTACTAAGATGCATGGTTTGAATGCTAAGATTACTGAACTGCAAGCTGTCTCTAAGAAACTAGAGACTAAATTGGATAAACAGGTTGCTCAACCTCAAACCCAATCTCATGAGACACACACAAAGCATGACACTACTCAACCACGTCATTCTCCCGCAACACGGAATCATGCATACATATACACACACTTTCACAAAGCACACAAACCACATGCACGTAAGAATAACTCTCATATGTTACACAATCATCATGCTACATTTAGATACAATCATCACAATGTTGCACAAAGACACAATCAACATCACTCTACATATAGAAATTATCACCATGCCATACCATATAGACAATATCATCATATCACTCTACATCACTCTATACATAGTCATCACCACCATGCTAATTCTACACATCATCGTACTTTTCCTCATCGTTCTGCTTATAGACATCATCAGCATTCTCCTAATATAAATAGGAATGCTACATGTACTTATTATGGTTTACATGGACACATTTCACCATAATGTAGAATTAGAAGATTAGTAGATAGAAAGATATATGCATGGTTTCTAAAAACTAACTCTTCAGGACCCTCAAGAATTTGGGTACCAAAGGTCACATCTACTCTTGATGTAGGTGGACCTTCCCTCCTCAACTAAGAGTAAGTGGATTCTCGATAGTGGATGCTCGCAGCATATGACGGAAGATGTAAATTTTTTTACATCACTATCGATGAAGAGAGAAGGATATGTATCCTTCGACAATAACCTAAAAGGTTATATTATAGGTAATGGTATTATTGGTTATCCTCCTTCTCCCGTAATAAAGGATGTCTGCCTAGTAACCGAGTTAAAGCATAACCTGCTCAACATCAGTCATCTTGCTGACCATGGTTATGACATTAACTTTGGACAAAACAAATGCTTTATTTATGATAGGTCAACAGGAGACATTGTTTTTGAAGGGTTAAGAGAGGATAATATTTATATTTTCTATTTGTCTATAGATACTAACAATGCAGGTAGATGCCTATATGCTCATAAAGATGAACGATTACTGTGGCACCAGCGTCTTGGTCATGCCAATATGGATACTATATCCAGGCTATCGACCAAGAAGCTAGTTAGAGGCCTGCCCGATATCACATTCAAAAAGGACACGGTATGTGTCGAATGTGAGTTAAATAAGGCAACCAAGTCCTCTTTCCATTCCATAAACTCTGTAAGTACTTCTAGACCTTTGCAACTTCTCCATATGGATTTATTTGGCCCTAGTAGAGTAGCCAGTCTTGGTGGAAACTCTATGCCTTTGTTATTGTTGATGACTTTTCAAGATTTACTTGGGTTTTCTTTCTTACTCATAAAAGTGATGCTATTTCAGTTTTCAAGATTTTTGTTAAGAAAGTTCAAAACGAAAAAGGCTACATGATTACTCGTATCCGAAGTGATCATGGAGGCGAGTTCAAAAATTCTGATTTTGAAAAGTTTTGTGATTCTAATGGCTTTAATCATGAGTTTTCTTGTCCAAGAACTCCTCAACAAAATGGTGTTGTGGAGTGGAAGAATAGGACTCTTGGCGATATGGCTAGAGTCATGTTGAACAAGTTTTCACTTCCGAAATACTTTTGGGCTGAAGCTGTCAGTACAGCATGCCACATTTTAAATAGGGTGCTTATTCGTCCTATTACGAAGAAAATACCCTATGAGCTTTGGTTTGGGAGAACCCCAAATGTTTTTTATTTTAGAGTTTTTGGCTGTAGATGTTTTATCCTTAACACTAAAGACAACTTAGGCAAATTTGATGCCAAAGCTGACGATGGTATTTTTTTGGCTATGCTGCCAAGAGTAAGTGATATAGAGTTTTTAACAAACGCTCATTAATTGTGGAAGAGTCTACAAATATGACTTTTGATAAGATAACAGTGCAACAGCTACTCTTGATGATGATGTTGAGCCATCAACGTCTACTCCAATGAACACCACAACCGAAACAAATTCTCTGGAGAGCTTGCCAAAGAAATTCTCTTTCAAGCCATCAGATCCAGAAAATTTGGTAATCGGCGAGGTTTCACGTGGAGTAACTACTAGATCATCATTAAGAGACTTTATTGCCAACACTGCCTTTATTTCACAAATTGAGCCGAAAAACATTTTAGAAGCTTTCAATGATGAATTTTGGATTTCTGCTATGCAAGAGGAACTCAACCAATTCGAGAGGAGCCAAGTATGGGAACTCGTTCCTAGACCGGCTAATCACTCGATTATTGGTACTAAAGGGGTCTTTAGAAACAAAGTGAATGAAGATGGTTCAGTCACACGCAACAAAGCTCGTCTAGTAGTCCAAGGATACAACCAAGAGGAAGGTATCGACTACGATGAGACGTATGCTCCTGTTGCTAGATTAGAATCCATTTGGATGCTTTGTGCATTTGTAAACTTTCAAATTTTCAAATTATTTCAAATGGATGTTAAGAGTGCTTTTTTGAATGGATTTATTAAGGAGAAAGTTTATGTGAAACAACCTCCTGGCTTTGAAAATCATAATTTTCCCGACCACGTGTTCAAGCTAAAGAAAGCGCTATATGGCCTCAAATAAGCCCCTAGAGCCTGGTATGAATGGCTAAGCAATTTCTTGCTTGAGAAAGGTTTTTCAAAAGGAAAAATTGACACCACACTTTTCATAAAATCTTTTAAAGACACTATTCTTTTAGTACAAATATATGTAGATGATATTATATTTGGTTCTACTGATGAAACCCTTTGTCAAGATTTTGCCAAGTGTATGCAGACCGAGTTTGAGATGAGCATGATGGGGGAGCTCAACTACTTTCTTGGGCTGCAAGTCAAACAAATGTCAAATAGAACCTTCATTTGTCAATCGAAGTATACAAAGGACATGCTGAAGAAATTCGACCTTGACAATGTCAAACCAATCAGCACTCCTATGTCTACTTCAACCAAACTCGAACCAGATGATAGCGACAAACCTGTAGATCAACGTAAGTATCGAGGTATGATAGGCAGTCTACTTTACCTTACTGCTAGTCGTCCTGATATTATGTTTAGTGTTTGCCTGTGTGCTAGATATCAAGCAAATCCTAAGGAATCACATATGACCACGGTTAAGCGTATCTTTCGATACCTTAAGGGTACAGTTACAGTGGGCCTATGGTATCCCAAGTCAACATCATTTGACCTCATTGGTTACTCTGATGCTGACTTCGCCGGATGCAAGGTCGACCGTAAAAGTACGAGCGGTACGTGTCATTTATTAGGAAAAGCTTTAGTCTCTTGGTTTAGCAAGAAGCAAAATTCTGTCGCACTATCCACAACAGAAGCTGAATACATCGCAGCTGGGCGTTGTTGTGCACAAATTCTGTGGATGAAGCAAACCCTTAAAGACTATAATTTATCTTTCATGCATATTCCAATTTTTTGTGACAACACTAGTGCTATAAATCTTACTAAAAACCCCATTTGTCACTCACACACGAAGCACATTGAAATTCGTCACCACTTTTTGCGTGATCATCAGCAAAATGGCACGATTAACTTAGAATTTATTGACACTGATCATCAGTTAGCAGACTTCTTCACAAAACCATTATCCGAAGAGCGCTTTAATTTTCTTTGTCGTGAACTTGGAATTTTAGATAAAGTTATTGTAAATTAAGATAAACCTACGTAAATATCGAGTATATCTTGATTCTATTATGATGAACTTGCTGTGGATACAAGCCGAAAGGGTCCTTCTGACAACAAGGCGTAAAAGCCTAAGCGACACGGTGCACTAGTCCTCAGGACTACCGCTAGCTGGGATCCGGCCCCTGCAGCTAACCCATGGCAGCTTCAAAATATTGAATTATGATATAATTCCTTGTTTATTATATGGTTCATTTTCATTTATCACATGCTGAAATACTAACTTTTCAACTTCATATTGCTGCTTCAAACTCACTATCTGTTATCCTTTTATTTACCTATTGGGTCTTTTCTGTAATTATACTCATGTCTTATATTGGTTTTATTTTACTTAACCAATATTTTTCACTTTTCTGTCTGATTCCTGTTCTGTATCCATGACCCGGAATTCGGGCCGAACTCTACCCCTACCAGAGTTCGGGCCGAATTCGGCCTAACTGTTCCAGAACCGGGAACAGTCCCAGCCGTTGATCTAAATTAAGATCCAATGGTCATAAATTGATCCGACCAAGAGAAACCCTCACCATATTTTCGGTTTCTCTTCCCTCTCCTTCCTCATTACCACCTTTTTTACTTCTCCAACACAATTCTCTCAAAACCCTAACCCTAATTTCTCCTTTTCTAGAGCTCCATTCTTCCCCAAACTCAAGGAGAAGGCTTAATTTCAAATTCTCTTTCGTTGTTCATCACTAGTTTGAGGTATAATTCCTTACTTTTCTATATCTCAATTTCTTTCATTATCCATTGTGTTATGGCTCCTCGTCTGTTCAACCGCGAAAAGAGACTTCGGACAGAGGAAGCATCCTCGTCGAATGCTCCTCCACGCGTTGACCCGCCCGTTGCACCACCCGTTGCATCGGCCATTGAACAACAAATCCATCCGTTGTTCAATCCTCCACGTCCCCATGATCCAAACACTTACGACGACCAAATTTTTGTATCACTAGACGCCTCAAATGATTGGTTTAGTAATTTTTGGATACGTCCAGTATTTGCGGGATACCCCATCAACTTTACTATATTCTCACAATATGATACTCTATTTCATGACCTTTGCCTTGATGAACTCGTTACCTCAAATTCGGTCATTTATCGTAGTGTCATTCAAATGTTTTACTGCAACTTAACCCATGATGACACTCATATTTATTCATGAGTTGCGGGAATTGATATCTCCTTTAACGATTTTGAATCGGCCGAATATCTTGAACTTCAAGAGCCTAATTCTTGGGAAAAGCTTGTTGAGGCTAGATCCTTTATCTTTCCCGAAGGAATTTCAGTAGAAAGCTTGAAGGACGATCTGTGTAGCCCTAACACACGTCCTCGTAAGCTTTTGGCAAAATTTCTCAATACCTATTTCTATGAGCTTCATCGGATCATTTTCAACACCATTCTACCCAAAGCGGGTTCTACCGATGAAGTCACTTATTTTGAGATCTCAGCATTGTACCATCTCTACTTCCATATTCCCTTTAACCTTCCACACACAATGATGGATTGGATGATCAACAGTAGGAAGAAACCAAGATCTTTGGTTTATGCATTATACCTTCCTATGATCTTTCGTGCATTTCATTTACCCCTTGATGAGTGTCCATTCTTACCTGCCCCTGCCTTCCTCTCTAAGGCAAGGAGGCTTCAGGCGGCCATTGGCTCACCAGTAGTGTCTGAGCATTCTGATGATGAGCCAGATGCTCCTCCCCTTGGACAGGATCCTCCTCCTCCTCCTGCCACCCTCGAGTCTCTTCAGGCCATGCTCCGAGATCGCTTTACTTTGGAGGACGATCGATGGACCCAGCTAGATTACCGGACTACTTTGCAGATGAGTGCTATCAGCAACTCGCTGCATGACATTCGGTATTCCATGTCTCGTCATCCTTCCATGCCCATTCCTATGGAGCGAGACCCCGATCGTGAGGGATTTCGTATTGATGACCCTTGGGTTCGTTGCTACATGGATCCGGATGCGGCATTTGTGGACCCACGTCGCTCCTTTACTGATCCATCGGATGGTGTCGGGCCCTCTCATGCTCGATGATGGATATGGACTACTCTTGATGATGCTACTGAGGATCTTAGACTATGGTTTATGCATTTTGCTTTAGTTGCTTTTATGTACTTGATTTGTAGTAGACTTATTATGAGTTGTGACTTTTGAGACTTTGGTAGTTCTATTATCATTTTATCTGTCATTATGACTCTTGAGACGTTTTGGTCATTATCTTAGTTTATATGTAGTTTCTTCTTCTTTGGGTGTGTTTGCCAGTTATTAAGTGTTATCTCATATTGCTAAATGCCAAAAGGGGGAGACATGTGTATATTCCATGTTCTGTTTTATATATGTTTTGGTTTATATGTGCTTTTGGAAGAATATTCTTAACAGGCCAACAAGATTCACAGCATTGTTTACGGGGGAGCTTTTTTCTAAAGCTCGGCACTAATTATGGGAGAGCTATATTTTTTGTCGCCACATGTCCAGGTATGAATATTGAATATACAATTATTATTTTTGTCAATTATCAATATAGGGGAGATTGTTTACACAAAGTCACAGTCAACCAAATATTGATAACATTGACTAAATAATATTTGTAATAATTCAATACGACACACGACGACTACATCCAGCTCAAGCCAGACGACAGCTCAGTTTTGCAAATACAGTCATTTTTTGAAGTTTGTACTTTTATATTTATTGAGTCTAGAATGATTGTACGCTGAGTTGTGCTGAGCTCTTGAGACTAAACCCATAACCTATCCAAAATCCATAAAGCTCCACATCCAAAATAAGCCCATTGGAACCTTAGACCCATTCTGTGCTCTGGAGACAGAGTTCGGGCCGAACTCTGCCTCCACACAGAGTTCGGGCTGAACTCTGTCCACTAAAAATCAGCACCCTAATTTTTAGGGTTGGCTGGTTGCTAGTTGTCCAACGGTCAAATTTTTGAAAAATTCTACCAGAATTCTGGCCGAATTCTGCCTGATAAAACCCTATAAATAGGCCAAGAATTCTCTCATTTTTAATCATCCAATCTTCTTTTCTCTTTTAAGCTCAATATAAGTCATACCCTTCTTCATCTACTAGCCACAAGCTTCCTAAGTCTCGAGTGCTCAGCATCTCTCAGTTAGGAGTCTTGTGCAAGAGTTCAAGAAGTCGCTTGGAAAATTCCAAGCATCGCCACTGCGATCCTTTGTAAAAAGTTCACGTGCTCTTCTGAAGAAAAGGCACGGGGTGTAACTACTATTTCACAAATAGTGGATTTAATCCTGAGCTAGAGTTCTCAGGCCTGGACTAGTCCTCCACGAGGGAAACCAGGTTCAAATCGGCTGTGTTTGCGTATGCTTTCTTGCTTCTCATTTATTTCCGCATTTACTCTGATTAATTTTTGATTGTGAAAGAGTTTAATTTTTAATTGGATATTATCGCTATAAACTCTATTCACCCCCCTCTAGAGTTGCCATCTGTTCTTCAAAATGTATAAACTACTTTTTTTTTCTTCTTCTAAAATTTAATGATTTACTAATAATTATTTTCTTTCCGATACCAAAAATCCGATACTCCGATCCGAAACCACCAATACCGCCAATCCCGCTACTCATAAGAAGGGTCTGATACCAATTCCGATAGTGCGAACCTTGGTTGTGAGTTTCATTAACTTACTGTATCATGCCTCCAAGATATCTGATGGAGAAATACATAATAATTAAAATATATGCTATTCCATAGCAAACATGCTGAGGCCAGCTTGCTAGGAGGCTATTTTCTTTTTTTCGTATGTACTGGATTCTAGCCCATCATGCATCAGTAGTGTGGTCAATAGGCTTTCTTGTCAAAACAGGTAAATTAGCTTTAAGATGAAGTTCTGCTTCCTGCATTAGCAGATAGATGCACGGCTAACTGTTTAGTTTTAGTTGACATCTGTTGGTGTTCACGAGTATATGGTTAGATGTTTATAAATATTTGTGTTGGCCTTTACTGGAAGGTATTATCTAGTTAGATAAAAATATAATTTCTCTCTTTCTATTGCCTTTTTTAGTTGTTCAGGGGTTACTGTCTAAATACCGAGACACCACTTTGTCAACTTATTTAGTTTTTGTTTAAATATACTGAATTATTTTATTCATAATTAACTATAGTAGATGTGTTGTTTTGTTTAATTGTTTGTTTATAGGATGCATTAGGTTTTTTATACAAAAATATAGCAGCACCATGCATGGAGTGTTTCATATATATATATATATATATATATATATATATATATATATATATATATATATATATATATATATATATATATATATATATATATAAGTGAGAGGATGAAGAGGTTGCAAGACCTTGTCCCTGGTTGTGACAAGGTGTGGCTTCTCATAAATTAAATATTTTAGTATTGTAAAATATGTTTTTTGTTTTATTTAACAAAATGTGTATGATTTGATTGTTATAGGTTATTGGAAAGGCCCTTGTCTTGGATGAGATAATCAACTATGTATAGTACCGGCAAAATCAAGTTGAGGTAACTAAAGAAAAATAATCAAGTAATTGATCTTGTCTTATTTCAAGATATATTTGTGCAACTGATCGCTATGGCTGATGATTTTGGTGTCTGGAATTGTCTAGTTTCTTTCCATGAATCTTGTTTCTGTTAATCGTGTCATATACGATTTTGGCACCAACTGTAATGACGAGCTCATGAATCAACCAGAAGTAAATATGACAAGGATACTAGAGATTATAAGCACAACATAGATATACATGCTCCTCATTCTCTTCAATGGGTGCAGTGGCAGCAACAACATCATCAGGTTGACCTTCTTAATCATTTGTTGATACATGCTCTTTTGTCCTTGCTAATCTTTGTTGAGTCAAATCTTAATTGATGTTTTTTCCCTCCTAGCATCTACAGATGCTCATGATGTTTGGGGATGATGCACTTGATGTTGGTTTTTGTCGTTTGCTTATGCTTTAGAGGACGACAAAGACAAGGATAGCGGAAATGTTGCAACAGTCTTAGTCTTATTACAGTTGAAGGTGGTTAGTAGCATTGTCGAAAAGGCTCAAATGAAAGATATATGTTTATGTAATAACTCGTATGTGATCTTACCTTTTATAATTAATAGATGACATTTGAACAAATTCTACTTATTAGTTGTTACCTAAGAGTTGGTACCCTCCAAACATATACTTGTGAGTTATCCAGGAATCAAGTACTTTACATTTCTTAAATTTTTGATACCATCAACATTTTGTTTATTTTTCCATTTTATTACCAGCAAAGCTCTGTTGTTGTTGCTTTAGGGGTGGATAATTCCAGCCTTTTGCCAGAATTAAATGCAATATATAACAGCTAGTATTGTCCGATTTTTTTAACGCAAATATAATTTCAACAACATTTAATAAAAGTTGTAAATAATTGTTCTACAACGTTTATAAATTATTGCTAATATTGTCAATTACAACGTATATTTAAAGTTATCCCTGAATATATGACAACAAATGGAAGACGTTGTGTAATAACTATTTACAACAGTTGTTAACACCTACATGACAATGATGGAAAAATGTTGTGAAATACTAAATACAACGTAAGAATGACAATATTAAAACAACGTTGTAAATGATGGTTTGCAATATTTATGAAACATTGTTAAAGTTGTTATGACAACACAAAAAAAATCATTGTTATTAGTAATATTTACAACATGTTTATATCATTGTTGACATGATAAAACACAGTTGGAAAATGTATTTACATCGTCTTGTGCAACAATAACCTAACGTTGTAAAAGTATCTCAAACTCTCTACAACTCCTCGAACTACAACATTTTTGAAAACATTGTAAAAAGCTATTAACAACGTTTTTCCAAAGTTGTAAAAAGGGTTTTTTGTTGTAGTGTGTGTAGGCTTGCTAAACTCCTCATTTGTGGCACCTACTGTGTAGGCTTGCTAAACTTTGATAAACTCCTCATTTGTGGCACATACTGTGTAGGCTTGCTGAACTCCTATTTTCCATCTATATCCACGCCTCAGGACTAACACTAAATTGAGTCCTATAGCGTTAAGAAGTGTCTTTGTTGAATACGTTGAACATAGTAAAACATATATGCTTCTTGACTTGGATCTAACAAAATTGTCGAATCTCAAGATGCTGATTTTTCTGAAAATAAATTATGTAAAGATTCGAAAGTCATAAAGAATCCCATTGTTGATGTCCATTCTAACTTACAAATAAAATCTCAAAACAGAACACACTTGGTTCCTTCTACTAGTGAAGAACATAGTAGAACTAAACGATAAAGAAAAGAGAAAGTATTTTGAAGAAGAGATTCAGATTTGTTGTCTGCATTATGTTGCTAAAGGCTTTGTTCTATCCTGGAGAAAGTATTCGCTTGAACCATCAACAAACTCTTTCCGAGTAGGAAAAAATAAATTTCTAAAGAAAGTCTCGACATATTAATATGCCTCTCAAAGTCAATTCTTTCAATCCCTATACATTTTCCTAATAGATATTTATAGAAAGATCCTAAAATGGAATCTTCGACCCCCTTCGTCCCCATCTCCTTAGTCTAAACAATATTTTCTAGAGAGAGTCTAAAATTGGTGCCTGAACATCTCAGTACCTAAATCTATGTTTTGAACCTCGATACGTAAAACAAGCTTGTCGAAACTAGTATTATTGGCATCAAGGGGGGGGGGGGGGGGGGGGGTGGTGCAACGTTGTTTAGGAAGTAACACAACTTACTACAATTTACTCTTTCGAACAACATACATTTTGGGGGACAACCATACCTCATTAGTATTCTCTCTTCTCTCTTTCAAACCTAAAAATTCAAACATATATTCTTCTATCTTCTAAATAAATAATAAGATTAATTCAAACTAGTGTTTTTTAGTTCTAAGTTTTTCAAATCTAGGCTTTTGTTTTTGTTGCTTATATTTTTAGATTTCATAGTGTAATACTTGTTTTGCTATTGTTTTCTAGGAAAAAAGTCGACTGAGACATTATTCTCAAACAAACTTCATCAATGGAGGCTAGAAGCTTAGGAACAGACACAATTACGTTTAGGACGATATAGGATTGCCAAATTTTTTATAGCCTTGGCTATGCAATAGAACTGCCAAATGTTGGTAGTCATAAAATTTTGACAACCCATAAATTAGTATTATAAAAATAACTTGGAAAGTAAAAAAAAGAAGATGAAAATATTTATGGCGTCTAAAAAATAAAATATGTGCTAATAATACTGACCCCAAAATAAAACATGCTAGATTTTGAGTGGACAGCAACGCATACGAACGGTCATATCAACGGTCATGACTCTATCCTAACCCAACGGCCCAAACCAACCCCACATATAGAGAACCCCAAAAAAGGGAAGAAGAAAAAAAAACTAACCTAATCCTAAAATTAAAAAAAAAAACAAAAAACAAAAAAAAACTAAAGCCATTCCCTTTCCTTTCCCTCTCCTCAATCTACCATCATTAGCAAAAAATTAAAACAAGGGAAGAAAGGAAAGAGGAGGAGAAAATAAAAATCCAAGCTTTCTTCCCCTCCGTCGATGGAATTGGACAACATCGAGTGCGTCTCCTCGTCGGACGGAATGGAGGAGGACGAGCTCATCACCACCCCCACCGCCAGCACCACCACCTCCTCCGCTGCCGCCGGCGCCGGCTCCGTCCACCCCCTCCACTTCTCCAAGAACTCCGGCGTTCCCGCCGCGGCCGCGGCGGCGGCGGTCGCGGCCGCGAACGGGATCGCGCCGGCCACCAGCGTGCACGAGCTGCTCGAATGCCCCGTCTGCACCAACTCCATGTACCCGCCCATCCACCAGGTCTGGTTCTTACGTTTTAGATTCCGATCTGCAGATTTGGATCGATTTTAATGCGGGTTGAATGGTTGGTTATTCAGTTGTGTGGACTTCTTTTTTTCTTTTTTACCGAAAAGATTATAACTTTTTGTCAATTTACTCTCTTTTCTGTCAAGAATATGCTTGGCATCCACCGCAAAAAGAAAAAGAAAGAAAGAAAGAAAAGAAATTAATTTGATGACAGGAAATGACCCACTAGAGTATGTTACGTTTTCAAGAATTAGGCTTTGTCCTTGTGATCAATTAGCTCTTGTTTTGATCTTTGCTCAATAATAGCTTTGGCATTCACCATAAAAACATTTGGAAATAATCCAAACAAGGGGTGAGGTGCACGCCTCGTGCGCTCCGGAATGATTTCGATCCACCAATCGGATGAATATAGACTAGCCGGAGGACGAATCTTAGTATCCCATCCGTGTTTTAGGGGACTGGTGGATTGACAGTCATCCAAGTCTTTGCAGACTGCATTACTTTTACCCCTTTCTTAGGAGTAGTTTGAATCGAGTTACATTTCATCCTGTTTGCTCAAATACCCATTTCTGGAACGCTCGTTGGGTTAGCGTTTCATATATGCCCATTTGACCCCAAATGAATGACGTCTTTTTAAAAAAATGCGTATCCACAGTAGAAACCATTTGGTTCGTCCTTTTTTATTTGGCACTAGATGGACTCCGGATGAAACATAACATCAATCCAAACTTGCTTTTAGATTGTTGGAATACATAGTGTGGCATTTGATTCTTTCTTTGTTATTTTCTATTTACATGTTTTCAAATACCAAAATTACAAAAAAACCAGATATATTCAACTAAACTAAAGAGAGAATGAAACGGTTATACCCTTGTGAAAACATACCACGAGCCCTTCCTTATTGATCAGCTTAGTACCATGAACTTTCAAAACCTTTTTTGTTCACTTTAATACCCATAGCACGTGAACCAAAAAGATAGGAAGATGGTTATACCCTCATTAGTTTTTTTTTTCCAGCACCATCCTAGCGTTGCTGGTTGCACCTTTGCCCCACCCTTCCCACCCCCTTCTTGTAATACCCCCTTCTTGTTACCAGTATTTATAGAAGTAGTCTAAAATTGATATTGAAGCCGACTTTCTGAAAATCTCAACGCTAAAACCAAAATTTTGAACCTTGATACCAAGCTTGTCCTAAAATAAGACATTCTAGATTGGATTGGACACCAACACATATCAACGGTCATGACTGCATCCGTCACAACCTGGACAATCTGGACCCAAGGGCCATGAGCAAATATTTTATTGAAAAAAAAACACTAGGTTATTTGCCTCATGTGCTTTAGCTACGTCTCAAAAGTAGGTGTGAGGCACACACCTCAAGTGTCTAATGAATACACGAAAATCAAGAGTTCCTTTTAGCGACGAGTAAGCAAAGATAAATAACCAAACACATGAACAACACAACAACACAAGATCTTACGTGGTTTAGGCAAAGATCGGTCTACGCCCACGAGACAAGGGGAGACTTATCTTTATTGAATATTGAGAGAAAATCTTACAAGGATTCGTAAAATTGAATACCGGATAGCACAAATCCTTCCTTACAAGATCCAAACCGTCTTACTCTTTCTATTTCCTTAGTTTTCGTTACGCTTCAAAAGTTAGGGTTATAAACCCTCAAATATTGCTCTCCAAGTAAGGAGCAATCCAAACCGTTGAAGATTTTTCAAATCCTACCAAAAACTGCTTGAACTGGAATTCCGTCCAAGTGAGCACTTGTGCTTACTACGCGCTAGAAGAAAGAGAGGTATATCGGTTGCCAAAAGAGATACCAGTTCACTGTAGCAAGAGGTATACCGTTGCAAAAATGGTATATCGGTTAATGTAACACTTGGGAGCTTTGGATCTTATTTCAATGTCCGCTTGTGTCTTCAACTTCTCCCGAGCTTCTCCGATCACCAGACGCACCCGTGTCTCTCCTTTGTTGAACACGAGCCACACTATAGTAGTCTTTACATTGGCTAAGTTCGACAAGCCACCTTCTGAAATTGTTGCAAATTGTCTTTGTGTTCCTTTAGTCTTTTGTTTCTCTTTTATTATTTACCTTGCACATTGTGTGTGTATACATGGCATGTAGTTGATCTTCTCCTATCTAAGTCACCAGCATAATTCACATCTACATATCCCTACAATTGGCTCGATATATCTTTTGACTTGTGAAATAATAAATCGAGATCCTTACCCCCTTTTAGATACTAGTGTATCTACTTTACCTCTTCCTAATGGAGCTTTCCTAAATTTGACAAATACCGATCGAGTAAATTGATCACATAGTTCAGTCGAGGGCATACCATAGCGTATATAAGTGAACCCACTATACTAGCATATGGTATCCGACACATATTCCTTCTCCTCCGTTGTTTTCGGATACTCCTTTGCAGGATAACTTGAAATGACCGACGAGATAGTAACTCACTTGTCATGAGTCATTCATGTTTAATCTCTCCAGCATCTTCTCAACATATTTCCTTTAGGAGCCATAGCTTTTCATCCTTCATGTCTCGATAAATTTCCATCCCAAGAATCCTTCTTGCTCTTCCTAAATTTTTCATGTCAAATTTGCACTCAATAAAGACTTGAGTACCCTTAATTCTACCATACTCTTAGAAGCGGTCAATATCTCGTCGATGTACGAGTAAATGTACCAAATCATCTTTACATGCAGATGTCATACGTCGAGGGAAATTGGTCTTTACCATAAATGAACCGAAGTGCTTATACCATACTCTGGAAGACTGCTTCAACCGTAAAGAGACCGCTTGAGTTCACATACGCGATCATCCTTGCTGAGCTCTATAAAAACCTTCTGGTTGCCTCATAAAGATTGTCTCTTCAAACTCAACATATAGAAAAACTGATTTTACATCCATTCCAAATTGAGATGCTACTAATGCAGATAAAATTTGAATAGACTTATGCTTGGCCACAGACCCACATGTGAGAAAATCTCGTTGTAGTCAATTCTCTCCTTTTGAGCATAACCCTTCTCAACTAGCCTTGTCTTGTTTTGCTCATTATCCTTATTCCTGAATATCTATTTGCACCCGATAACCATTTTCCTCTTAGGTAGCTCAACCAAGTTTCACGCATTGTTCTTTTTCCTCTTAGGTAGCTCAACCAAGTTTCACGCATTGTTCTTTCAAAGTGACTAACTTCTTTGTCATGGCCACAATCAATCGATCCTTATCCTCTTGGCAAATGGTCTCCTTATTGTCATTGGGATCTCCTTTTTCTGTGATTGGAGGAAATGTGTAACCATGTCTTCGAAATCATACATGACTAGTACCTTATATAGACATCTTGATCTCCTCAAGGTAGTCAAAGGCGCAAGGCGCACTCGAGGCGCAACGGGCCCATATTGCCCGAGGCTCAAGGCGCACTTAAGGCGCGCGTCCGAGTGAAGTGAGTCGCAAAATAAAAAATAGTAAAAATATATATAAATAAATTAGTAACATGCTAAATAAAACCAAATAACATATTAAAACCAATAAAAACTTGTTAACATAACCAAGTTAACTAGCATAGCAACAATAACACTCAATAAAACTAACAAGAATTTATATTTTTCATACTGCGCTTTTAGTAAATTTTAGTTTTTCAAGTTCGACTGTAGCAAACTTTGGCAACCGAGGAAGGGCTACCTCCCTACCACTTGTATGAGGTAAGAGCTATCTCCTTGTCTCTTTTTTTTATAAAAAAACAAAAAATACATAAGGCGCGCCTAGGCGCGCCTTTTCGTTGTTGCGCCTTGCGGAAAGGCGCACTTAAGGCACGCCTTTGGTGCGCCCGGAAAAATGCGCCTCGCCTAGAGAAGTGCGAGGCGCACATGTTGTGCCTTGCACCGAGGCGGGCGCGCCTTTGACAACATTGGATCTCCTTAACGCTAATGTTTGTGGGTCATGTTGGGGTTGGTTCTCATCCTCTATCCTCGTAATTGTCCATCCACCTCCGCAATATTAGACTGTAATGGCGCTTCGATGACCGTATCCTCTTGAATGCCATAATCTCCACCTCCATCGAAATATTGTCGCTTGATTTGGCACTCACCTCAGTTTCTTTTATCATATCTTTCAACATGGAAACCACATCGAAGATGCTAGTGAATACCCTTTTACTTTTTGGATTCTGTAACTTGAAGCCTTTGACTCCATGTAGTAACCCCAAGAAAACGCACCATCTTGACTTTAACTCCAGCTTGGTAATCTCCTTCTGATTCACAAATGAATAAATATGGCACCCGAACACACGTAGAGAATCATAACTAACTGGCTCTCTTCTCCATAACTCTACAGGAATATGGAAAGCTATGGTTGTAGATGATGACTTATTAATCAAATAGCACGCATGATATACGGTCTTTGTCCATAAGTTCTCCGTAAGGCCTGCATGTAACCTTGTATCCTGGCTCTTTCTAATAGTGTCATGTTCATGCACTCCTCTACCCAGTTCTACTTTGGACGTCCTGCAACTGTCCATTGTCTCCATACCATGTTCCTTACAATAATTTTGAAACTCCGTCGAGGTGTTCTTACCTCCATTATTTGTACGCAAATACTTTACTCTTCGCCCATTTTGCTTATCCATGGTCGTTTTTTATTTATTGAATATGGTAAACACTTTTGACTTGTGTTCGAGGAAATATATCCATACCTTCTGTGATAAGAAGTCAATGAAAGTGACGTAGCACTCGACACCTCCCTTTGATCGAACCGGGGATGGGCCCAACTTCTGAGTGGATGTAGTGGAGAAGTCCTTTGGTCTTGCGCACCGGATTCTTGAGTTGTAACAATATAGTATTTTATATACACACACACACCCCTCCCCTTTTGCATGAAGATATATCTAATGTGTGTGTATATATATAGATAAAATCTTAATATCTATGTTAATGCATGTGTTAAAATAGTAAGTATGTTTCCAAAAATTCACTCGAATGTGTGGCACGAGTGTGACTACAGATTATTTCGAACCATCTTTTGGGTTCCTTTTGAACCTATACATAGGGATGGCAATGGGGCGGGTCGGGGTCGGGGATCATACCCCCATCCCCATCCCCAAGTAGTGTTCGAATCCCCGTCCCCGTCCCCATCCCCGGTTGGGTTTAAATTTTTATCTCCATCTTCGTCCCCGTTTAACAATGTACTCCCCGTCCCCGCCCCATTAACACTTTTGGGATCAGATTTTTTCGTCCCCGTCTGCCGTCCCATTAATAATTTTTTTCTGTATAGTATAAACTATTTCATTCCAAAAAAAATTACAAGACATGTTGATTTAATAAAAATTATATCTAGTATTAGATAGATCATGAACTCATAGAAATGTGTTGCGCATATAAGTATAAGTAATCGGGGTCGGGGATTTACCGGGGCGGGGAGTACAATACCCATACTCGGCCCCGAATACGATAGGGGATTTTATTTAATCCCCATTCCCGTCCCCATCCCCGTTTCTATATCCCCAAACCTGTCCTCGTCGGAAAAAAAAAGTCGGGTCCCCGTGGGATTCGGGGGAAGTTGCCATCCCTAACATGGATGGAGCATCTGACTTGAGTGTGGAGAGAGAATCATGTGAGATGGGAGTACTGTCCTCCAAAGGAGTATCGGACTATCAGTGCAACTAGTTGATCTGCGTATGCAGTTGATAAACGTATGGAGGGTGGAATTGTAGGTAGAAACAAGGCTAGAGCCAAACATGGGAAGAAGAGTCGTGTTAGGGTTGGGGCTGATGTTCATGGCTGGTGGAATCAATTGACTAATTTTGAGAAGAATGGTGATGAAAGGTTATTACTTAAAACTAATATTTATATCATTAAATAATGTTAGATGTGTGTTTTTAAATGCTATTTTTATGTCTGACCAGGCTTATACATCTTTTAACTTGAAAAAGTATTAAAACTGCATTGTGTGCCCTATGTGAAAGTCAATGGAACTGGCTCAGTCCATTTAAGGTTGCAAACATTATTCTGTTTCCGATTGAGATATAGATTGCATTCTAAGACCAACAAGATGTTGAAAGAAGTTTTAGCCCTAACCACTGTGGTTAACTGATCAAGCAGTCTATAGAGGGACAAATTATTGACAAAATGTTGCCCTCACTTATTGCACATATTAATATGATGACATTATAAAATCTAGTTACCACTACTTCCTGTTATGAATTGTGCCTGGAGATGTTAGGAACCTTCAACTCTAATCCAAAATCAACTTTCTTGTGTGAGCCCTTACATTCTATCTATTCAAATAAGTGACCTAATTTATTTGTTCTGATTGTTTTCATTTCTTTGCTTGGTCTGTGAAGGTTGTTGTAGCGTTTTTTTTGTTTATAACGAAGTGCATGGCATGTAACTATGTAAGATCTGTTGTGAGTCCTCCTTTATAGATGATATGCTGTGACTTTTGTATCTGTCCTTTTTAAGGCTGAAAGCATGTTACTACGTTCTAAAAGAAAATCTATAACTTTCATAGAACAGGATTTGTTGACCTATATATTTGTTCATTTAGAAGTGGATGAAACTCCATGTCTATCAAAAGAAATTTATTAGGTTTAACTGCCAAGAAGTTGTTGTATGGTTTCTTCTAGATTAGTTGACCTAATATAGCGTTGATAGAAAAATTAAAGAAATGCACACATAATGACATGGTATTCCAGGTTAGAATGTCGAGCATCATGGAATTATGAAACACACTAGGTACGAAGAAATAAAGGTAGACTTCTGGAACAATTGGAAAAGGTAGAATTTGCACTGCTGGGGAGGCTGAGGTAATCCAGTAGTGGAGAATGAGGCGGAGGGCAAATAGTTAAAATTGTCATGTCCCTTGTTCCTTGAAGCCCCCATAAGAAGTTCAAATTTTCAAATATAACCGGAGCATTGAATTGTGATGAGCATCTAAGTTTGGATTTATATGGAGATGAGCAGGGCTCTTAACGGCGGGTAGTAGATCAACTTATGTTCATTTTTGGCAAAACAGTAAATGCAAAACATTGTAGAAAGAGGAGGAAATTTAGTACTAGGAGCCAGTTAAGCTCATAGTTTTTAAGTTCTTAGTGTATTCTCTATGTCTTTTTTTGTCCTATATGTCAGTTTGACTGCTGGTATTCTCTGTGTTCTGCTATGATGCAAGAAAGTCATCTTGGTTCAAATATTAGATATACAATGTCTTGTCCAGCAGTCGAATTGTTATTCTGCTACTTCATATGAAGTTAAATTATTACGTTATAGAACTTCAGGATCAGTATTTTGTGATGACTGTGTTGGAATTTCATAGTATGTCAATGTTCACATTATGTTGTAATATTGTTCATTTTGTTGGACTTGTATGTTCGGACTTCAGATATTGGTGACTAGTGGTTCCTTCTTTACTTCTCCCTTGCATCTCAAAAATGCTTAATCTAACTCACAAATGCAAATGGCTTCTTTTGTAACACATACACACCCTAAAGTTGTTGCTCTCTAAACATTCTTGCCAGTAAGTAATTATTGGTTCTTTTCATGTTTTGCTTTTTTACAAGATTTCCATTGCAAACACATGCACAAACAACACATATCATAACTTAGCCATTGTTTTTAATGGGATGCTGCAAAGATTCCAAAACTATATAGTCCTACACTATTTATATACTACAATTCACTGGTCTGACAACAGTAGCCATTATTTTTTATGGGATGCTGCAAAGATTCCAAAATTATATAGTCCTACACTATTTATATACTACAATTCACTGGTCTGACAACAGTGATATTTGCAGTGCCCCAATGGGCATTGTCTATGTTCAACCTGCAAATTGAGGGTGCACAACCGATGCCCTACTTGTAGGCAAGAGCTTGGAGACATCAGGTGCTTAGCATTGGAAAAGGTGGCTGAGTCACTTGAGCTCCCCTGTAAGTATGTCTCGTTAGGATGCCCGGAGATCTTCCCGTACTACAGCAAGCTCAAGCATGAAGCCCAGTGCTATTTCAGGCCATATAATTGCCCATATGCGGGTTCTGAGTGCTCTGTTGTTGGGGATATACCCTACCTCGTAGCACACTTGCGGGATGACCACAAGGTAGACATGCACACTGGTTGCACCTTCAACCATCGATACGTGAAGTCCAATCCCCGAGAGGTTGAGAATGCTACCTGGATGTTGACTGTAAGTTAATCTTTCCGTATTGTCAGCAAATTTGACTATATTAGTGAATTTAGTATTGTTGTTCTCACCATATTGAGCTACATCATCTATCAATGCAACTGTGGATGAAAGGACAAGTTAATGCAAATTGTGTTTGGATTTTAGCTTCTTTTTTTTTTCTTTTTCTTTTTTTGAAAGGGATATAAGAAGAGGTATGGACTACTATGTACAAATTGTAGATAAAGAAGCAATTACAAATAAATGCAATTGGAATGGCTATCATGTTCAAGTGATTGCACCAGCTGCATTATTGATTACATTTTCGTCAGTTACCTACTAAATAATATAATCACACATTTTTATCCATATAATTAGACATAAAAGTAATTTAGTAGATTATATTATATCTGCACTGCACAGACTTGCAATAATTCAATGAAATAACCAGAGTAATGATTAGAGAAGGAGATGATTAGTTTGTTCAAAAATGATAAGATGTTACTTTATATGTGGGCTTAAGCTGTATTCTTTTTTGTGATCTCTACCTACCTATCCTTCTAGGTTTTCAACTGCTTTGGCCAATACTTCTGCCTACACTTTGAGGCCTTCCAGCTCGGAATGGCTCCGGTCTACATGGCATTCCTCCGATTTATGGGCGATGAGAATGACGCGAGGAACTACAGCTATAGCCTCGAGGTCGGGGCAAATGGTAGGAAACTCACGTGGGAAGGCACCCCCAGGAGCATCCGTGACAGCCACCGGAAGGTGAGGGACAGTCACGACGGCCTCATAATCCAAAGAAACATTGCTCTCTTCTTCTCAGGCGGCGACAAGAAAGAGCTGAAGCTGAGGGTCACCGGAAGGATATGGAAAGAGCAGCAGAACCCGGAATCCGGGGTCTGTATACCCAATCTCTGTAGCTGAAGGTTACGGAAGATTTGCGTTCATGTCATGCTGTTCCCTAGTTTGTGCTGTGGTTGCTTTGGTCATTGTTGTTGTGTGTGGCATCCTTTGCCATTGTGTTGCCATAAATTATGCATAGGGAGGGAAACAAAGTGTTGTTGTACTAATTTTGATACTAAAAGTGTTGGGATTAAATTGGCTGGACAAATAAGCTCTATGACCAGTTATATTTCAATTCTGTATCAATTATTGATAATCAAAGTTATGTGCAGAGCATGTCTTGTGAATCCTATGTTGTTAGTGATTTGATTAAACCAAATTTAAACAAACTCCTATTATGACTCTGTCACTCAACCACATATAGCAAGCTACACTCTGTTCTGTTATGTTCTCCTTTTCTTTACCAGCCCATAATGCCAGGAGCGGAAGTGCCACCATTGAAGGAGGAATTCAAAAGGCTGGAGGAAGATTGGAACTCCTACAAGAAGTCCATGCCCCGCCGGCGTGCCCACATTGGCGAGTCCTCCGACAAGGAGGAGGTCTGCGGCCTCCACCTCCTCTCCAGCTCTCCGAAGAGGCTCCTCTCCTCCCTCCAGGACCCTTCCGGGGGGGACTCGCCAGCAGCAGGTGCTCCTGCCGGCAAGATTCGAGGCAGGAACCTGCTGGAGGCCTTGGAGGGCGCGAAGGACGGCACGAGCCCGAAGTCGGAGGAGGATGAGATGTCGAGCGCTTGTTCTTCTGCTCTGGTTGATCAGGAAGGCGGCGGGGAAGCGACGGAGGGGCCGTCGAGCTCGTCGTGCTCTTGCGCTCCTGTGTGGTATTCTTCTTGTTCTTCTTCTTCTTCGGCTTCTGAAGAAGAGGAGGTGCTGAGTGCTGGAAGAGAGAGCAGAAGAGGAAGATGGACTACGAGGATGATCAAAACTTGTTTTGGACTGATGGTGCTGACAATGGTTTTGGCAGTGATGTTTGCTGAGGATGAGCACGGGGACTACATGGTACCGACGTGAAAGCATGACGGAGCTGCTACGTTCCGACCATTGGCCCCCGGTCCGGGTGGGACCCGGAGATAGCGGGGGAGCCAATAGATGGCTGTCACGTCGGCTGGCGGTCATGTCCGTGATTACAAACCGCGGACAAAATATTGTTTTCGTACTCCAAAATATATTAGGGTATATCAAGATCAATTAGTGTCTGCGTCATCGTATCCGTGTCGTATAGTATTCGTGTCTGTGCAATGTAGGTTATGGGGAAATAGATTATGATGAGCTTGCTTTGAATCTGCTCTTGCATTTCCGTTTCAAGAATGGTAAATTGGACTTGGATTAACTATTGAAGAATTTGTTGATGTTTTCTTCTGTGCGTGTTTATGTTTATGTTAATTTATATCTAATGTTCCTGAAATCACTAGATACTTTTATGATTTATGTTTATGTTTATTTATATCTAATGTTAATGTTGAGCTGCTTGAGCATCCCTAAAATCCCTAGATACTTTGATGAGCTTCCTATTCAATTTTAGGCGTCCACGGATTTAAGGAATCAGCAAAAAAAAAAAAAAAAAAAAAAAAAAGAAGGTTGTTCATCTTCTGATAAAGAAAAAAAAAATAGGAGGAAAGTTTCCTCTTAAACCTATGTGATTGATTTTTCCTTCCCATTTTCTAGTATTTATTAAAAAAATTTAGGACGGAAATAATTATAAAGTGCATTTAAACCCTCCTTAGAGTTGCCTCGTTCGCAAAATAAGACCTTTTAAAAAACTTAAGCAGTTTACAACTCCCGCAAAACCGTTTTTGCTCGGAAAGCCCCTTTCCGTCAAAATGACGTTAGAAGTTGCCGTTAGAGCCCATATTTTGGAAAAAAAAAATGTGCACTACCCAAAATACCCCTAATGCTTAGATTGTGGCTGCTGCTGGCTCTCTTTCATTCTCAATATATAAGAATGTTTGTTTGAAACATAAAACCTAAGCTTTATATTTTCTATTTTTTGACCGGTTAGTTGGAAGGAAAAATAATATTTAATTTTTTTTATATTCCTTTTTTTTTACTTATTTACTCTCATTTAATGTATTGAAGCTTTTTTTTACCTACAGATCTCAAATCCAACTGCAAATTTTTTTTATATTCCATTTTTTTTTTACTTATTTGCTCTCATGTAATGTTTGAAGCTTTTTTTACTTATTCTTTTTTTTTTCTCAAGACGTCCAAATAGAAATTATGGAAGAACAATTTATTGCTATTGTGGATTAATTAGCCCATTGAAAACTTTATTGACACCAACAAATCCTGGAAGATGATTCTACGGGAGTGCAAATTTTTCAACAAATTCTTGTAATTTTTTACTATGGGAGTATGAGAAACCGGACCATGCTTCGACATACATATTTTGCAATTTATTTTTGGATTTTTGACACGTTTAGTAATATTAAGTTATTTGTTTAAGTAATACATGTGATAAAAATAAATTTGTACCAAGATTTACAATTTTAGTTAGAATTAATAAATAAATAATTACGATAATAGTCATGACTAATAAATTATTAAGTAAGACTATAATGATGATTATAATGATGATTACTAAATTATTAATTAAAATTATTATAATATATAAAATATTAACTATAATTATAATTATGATTAAATTATTATTAATTAATATTATAATAAAATTGTAATTAATAAATTATTAACTAAGATTATAATTATTAATTAAGATTATAATTATTATAAAATATTAAATAATATAATATTGGTTACAGTTATCTAGCTCCAAATACGGTTTACCAAACATGCCCTAAGTTAAATGGCTGGATAGTTCAGGACTAACCGGACATTTGTTAAAAGATTTTTTTTTCCCAGAAAAATTTAAGATGAAAACCTACTATTTAGATTATGAACATTTATTTTCGAAAATGACGTCAAGCATGAGAATTCTATCTTTTTAAGAACGGGAGGTTATTTTTAATAATCTTTTTAATATTTTGTTTTTTGTTTCCATTTTTTTAGTTCTTATTTCATATATTTTTTTTCATCTTTTAATTAATTTTTTCTAGTTTTTTAAGAGTGACTTTTATTTTCAAATTTGTATAGTTTTTGTTTTTGTCTTTTTTCATTGTTTAAGATTTATCCTCATTTTTTGGTTTTTTGGAATATTTTGTCTATTTTTTATTTTTTCCATATTTTAATAGTATTTTTTGTTTTTTATTTGGGATTTTTTTCCAGTTTTTCATCATTTCTATTTCTTAAGAATTGATTTTTTTTGTATTTATCAGTTTTGTTTTTCCCAAAAATATTTATATATTTGTTAAATAAAAAATAATTTATGACAAAATAATTTTAAATAATATTTATCCACTTTTTTGACGAAACTAACCGTTTTTAACAAGTTAATATTAATTAAAATAATTTTAATAAATAATTTTACTAACAAAGACCATTTTCTCTTTGTTAATATTTATCCACTTTTTAACAAGTATTTTTGCGTAACCGTTTTTAACAAAATAATTTTAGAACTAACCGTTTTTAACAAGTTAATATTAGATAGTCCAGGGATAAAATGGTCAAAACAACCCCATTTTAACACCCGTTAACAGAAAAGTTAGCGGAGGGGGTGATTTGAGCATTTTCGTAACCTTTTGGGTTTTTCGGATCAGCGAGTCTTTATTTGTATTTTCGTGACATCTAAGGAGAGTTTAAATGCACTTTACCCTACTCAAACGTGTTACTATTACTTTTGGATTTTCATGTTGTTTTTATTTTAAAATACAATAATATTACTGGAACATTTATAAATTTTTTTCTACACCAACTAAATACTGGAAGGAAAATCAAATAGTCTTTTTAAATGCTTTTCTAGTAAATCTAGCAGGAATTTAATTTTTATTTAGAGAACCAAAATAACAAGCTTATAAGACTAGACCGGCGCTTTATTTTGGAAAAAAAAAAAAAAATGGATTCCAAAGAGTTGTGTTGATTTGCTTTAAGCAGTAGTTGACACACGGAAGAATATATTTCCGTTCGTAGATCAGCATCCTCTCTATAGATGTATACAAAAGCTTGAGTGGAACGCAGTTGAGTCATCTAAAATTTCAGATTTCAATTTCTTGTTTGTTAAGATTTTTTTATGCTTTTTGTAAACATGTGTCTATTTTTCAAATTCCATGAGATGTGTACATTTTTTAAAAAAAAGATTGACAATTATTTTATTATGAATTTCACAAAAGGATATGTTTTAATCTTTTTGAATTGTTTTTCTCTGTGTAATTCTTTTTAACTTTTTTTATTCTCCAGTTTGTAATTTTTTGTTAAGTGTTATGATGTGTATACTTTACATATTTGCTACAGTAGGTAAAAGAATTGTTAAAAAATATATATTTGTTATGAGTCGTTACAAGGATATCTTTCAGTTATTTTTGGATTTTGTGGTAAGGTATATCTATTTATTTTCTAATTTATTATTGTTTGTTACAATGGTTACAAAGATTTTTTTATTTTTATTTTTTAGTTATTTGATTCATTTCTTATGTGGATTAGTAAATGCACGTGCTTTGCACATATAATAAGAATATTATTCAATTATAATCAAATATATTTCTCAATATTTTTTCTAATTCATGTGTTTAAGGTGTGAAATATTTTTCTTGTTTGGTTGAGTTCGATTCTCCATGTTGTCAAATTTAAACTTTTTTTAATATTTTTTACACAATTTATTTTTTTAAATAAAATGGACTGTGATATAATTACGACTTAGACGGCTCAAAAGCGAGCCATTTTGAAGCATCATTATATAGTGGAAGGTATATAGTGGAAGATGAGTTAAATATATTATTTTAATGATTTTTTTCCCACTCATTAGTCATGTTTGTTTTTCAATGTCTAATTAGACATCAATTTACCTTATTATAAAATATTTTAAAATAAAATTATTTTATTAATGCTAGGTTAAAAAATTATTGAACTGAATTTATATTAAAATAACTTTATTTGAAATTAAGTAAAATATTACATTCCTAGTTTATAGCATTCAAGTCAAAACAATTACAAAATACATCATGAACAACATTAAAAATAATACTTATCTAGAGCACAACAAAGTGAATCAATTGAGTAATAGAACAAAATTTTAAAAAATTCACCAAAAAAAGGAAGTTAAGGCTTAAATTAATGTAACTAAACCCTTGCCTAATAGATGAATTGAAAAAATTGAAGTGTTTATAGATACAAGGAGGAAATACAATTTTATAGAAGTTGCATGTTATTTTTACTCTAATTAGAAGTTACGTCAGACAGAACGACACTCTAGGGTGTGTTTGGTAAACCGTATTTGGAGGTAAAATTTGAATTTTTATGGATTTGGAGACAAATTCATAGAATCCTATGTTTGGTTGGAGATGGATTTGGATATGGAAAGCATGACAAAATCTAAAACTTGGATTTGGTTGGATTTTGGAGGAAAAAAATATTATTCTTTAATAAATTCGTTAAAATATTTATTATTTAATAATTTTGTTAAAAATTAGTAAATTAAAAATTAGTTAATCTTTAATAATTTCATTAAAAATATTTATTCTTTAATAATTTCGTTAAAAATTAGTTAATTAATAAAAAAAACTAACTATTTTATTAGTATTATTAATTAATAAAAAATAGTATTATTAATTAAAAAATTAGTTAAATAGTTAATTTCATTATAATCATAATTAATAATTTATTAGTATTATTATAATATTAATAATTTGTTGATTATTAATAATCATAATTTACTAGTATTATTATATTATTATTATAATATTAATTAATAATTTATTAGTATTATTATAATATTAATTAATAATCATATCCTATGTTTAGTATTATTAATTAAAAAATTAGTTAATTAGTTAATTTTGTTATAATCATATTAATAATTTATTAGTATTATTATAACATTAATTAATAATTTGTTAATAACTATTTTATTATAATCTTAATTAATAATATTTTAATCACAATTAGAATCATATTTTATAATAATTTAATTAATAATTTACTAATCATAATAATATTAATTTATAATTACTATTTTTAAAATATTAATTTATAGTTAATTAATCGTTAATTATTAATTATTAATCAATAATTATAATTTATAATTATTAATCGCTAATAAAAAATATCAATTGTTAATTCTTAATTAATTATTAATCGTTAATTATAATTTATAGTTATTAATTATTAATTATTAATCGTTAATTATTAATTATTAATCTTTAATTATTAATCGTTATTTATTTAAAAATTAACTAATCATTAATTATTAATTTTATAATTAATAATAACTAATCGTCAATTATTAATTACTAATCGTTAATTATTAAATTTATAAATAATAATAACTATAATTAATCATAATTAATTAATAGCTTAATTATTTATCATGACTATAATTTAATTATTAATCATAAATCTAAATCCTATGTTTGGTTGGAGTTGGATTTGAATATTGAAATCCATGATTTGGATTTGAAGGATTTCTAAATCCAAATCCAAATAGTGAAATTCGGTTACCAAACAAGCCCTACCGCTTCCCTTTTCAAAGCCTCCAATTAGTCATCAAACTCTAATTGGATCTAAATAATAAAATATATATCATTATGGGCCCATTTTTAATTAGATGCAATTAGTTTTCACCTGTAATTAGATGTAAAAACAAATAATGAGTGACTAAGGAAAAAATAGATTTTGTTAAACCAAAACTCTTAGGAATATAATTGAAAAATAGTTTTTGTTAAACCAAAACTCTTAGAAAAAATAGATTTTGTTAACAAAAAAATAGAGGACACAGAGCCTATATGGCATGCGACGTAGCGTACAGAAAGTATCGTACATTACGCTGGACATCGCAGGAAAAAAAACCCTTAGAAATATAAAATGAATAGTTATGCAGTTTAGTTGAAACAAGTGTTGGTGTTTTTGCCTTTGGACTAGGAAAGATAGTCCCACATCGGCTACACCAAATGGTGAGTATCTCAATATAATGCATTGCTTGTGTTGAGGTGTGCACATGAGGTGTAGTGGGGCACAAGTTTGTGCTATGTGGGAGTATTTTCCTAGAAGGAAAAAATAATTAATTCCAACAAAGATGTAAGTTGATTTTTGTTGTGCGGACTCGGACTCGGACACGGACTCCAGGATGTCTCGTACATGCACGGGAGTGTTCGGGGGATAGGCGTGGACTGGCACACTTCTATGCTAATTGTGGGATGATCTAAAATATCAAACTCTATTTTTGAGTATTGGCATTTTAGTCCCACATCGGATAGGAGAAGAGGTGAAGTCTCAACTCCACTCTATAAATAGAGCCCCTTGGCCTCCTTTGAAAGAGGCACCAGGAAGAGAGTTAAGGGAGTCTGTAAAGTCCAGGAAGCCCGTTCAAGTCTCAAATATTGACTTACGAGCGTTCCAGAAGTTCTTCGTGAACTTGTTGGTTCCTGGAAGCAGATAGTGTTGGGGCAAATCTTGCTTTGAGCAACGGTGATCTTAATCACCCCAGCAAGAACCTTTCCTCTTCTTCTTTCTTCTTTCTTCTCCTTCTTCTAGGTTGTGACTCAGTTCTGTCCGTCTGCAACTGCGATTGCGAGGAAGAAACGTGAGATTTACTTTCTGATTGTTGTTGCTTTTGTAATCAGATTCATATTATAGTGTTCCTCTTAGATCTCGAGAATAATCAGAAGGTGAACGTTTGTTGAACCTCTGATCTCGACATCGAGTTTACCATCTTTGATCAAGCCCCGGGACTAACAATCTCAAAGCAAGATCCTTGTAGATGGAGACCTCGCGTGCTTCTCTCATCGATACCAGCTTTAACAAGTTGGAGAAATTCGACGGAGAATATTTCCAAATCTGAAAGAGGAAGGTCACCCTTAATCTTCAACTCGTGGACGTAGACCATGTGTTGATTGAGGATGAATCGACGATTCCAAAAGGAGGAACTGCCGAGGCTATTGCTGCTGCACTCGTCAAGCAGAGCAAATGGAAGAGAGAAAACAGCATCTGTAAACTGCTGATTCTCAATTCTATGGAAGACTCTCTGGCAGAGTTATATTCCAAGAAGGTGAAGGCCAAAGAGATCTGGGATTCTTTGGGTAAGCTATATGAAGATGATGAGAACATGTCCAAAATCTTCATCGTCGAGAAGTACCACAAGTGGCTCTTCGAAGACGAGATGGCGATGCTACCTCAAGTAAAGAAATTCCTGAAGTTGCGCCAGAAGTAAGATGACGAGAAGATGCCCCTCGTCGACAAGTTTGTCATTGGAGGGATAGTCTCGAAACTTCCTGCTGGTTGGAGCAACTTCTATGCTAGAATGCATCGGAAGAAGCTGGACATTAGCTTGGAAGATCTTCTACAAGAGATCCACGTTGAGGACGAAATGCGATCTCAACAGAAGATGGACTCTCTGTCCAAACAACTGGCTAAGGCCAACTTGGTGCAGACAAGAGAGTTCAAAGGGAAGCAGGTGGCTTCTCATCACAAGAAAAAGGACTCCAAAAATCTGAAAGTGAAGGGTCTTTCGTTCAAGCAACAGAAGTTCAAGTCCCACGTGACTTGCTTCAACTGTGGCAAGAAGGGTCACTACAAGAGTGAATGCAAATCCAAGCCCAAACAAGCTGAACAAGGTGAGCCTAGCAAGGTTTCCATAGTTTCTAACATTGTTGGTATGATTGCTCAAGTCACAGTTGTGGGGGCTGACTCTGACTGGTGGATAGACAATGGTATGACCTGCCATGTCTGCTCTGACAAAGAATCGTTCGTCACATAATAGCCAACTTCTGATAACGTTATCATGGCGAACCAAGCCCAAGCTGAAGTTTTGGGGGTCGGAACTGTGGAGCTGAAACTCACATCCGGGAATGCTCTGACGCTTCAAGGTGTGAAGCACGTTCCGATGATTGCAAAGAACCTGATCTCTGGAAGCCTGCTTAGCAACGCAGGCTTGAGGATGGACATCAATGCTGGCCAGATGGTGATGTCCAAGAAGGGAACATACTTCGGAAAAGCTTTTCAAACTGAAGGGATGTTCAAAATTCAGCTTGTAAACCAGTTTGATAAGATTAATGCAATCGCTCATTCTTATTATTCTCTTGAGTTATGGCATAATAGGCTAGGACATGTTCACTGTAAAAGAATCAACAAAATGTCCAGTCTAGGACTTATCTCCAAATGTGGAGGTAAGGTAGAGAAGTGTGAAGTATGTGCTCAGATAAAGATCACAAGAAAACCCTTTCATCGGGTCAATCGAAGCACAGATCTTCTGGAGTTGGTGCACTCCGATATCTGTGACTTCAAGCAATTCTCTACAAAAACTGGGATGAAGTATTTCATAACCTTTATCGATGACTTCTCAAAGTATGCGTTCGTCTACTTGCTCAAGTTTAAAGACGAAGCGTTCGAAAAGTTTAAGGAGTTCAGGGCCGAGGCTGAACGGCAAACTGGACAACAACTCAAGAGGCTAAGAAGTGATTGAGGCAAAGAGTATCGGTCTCATGAATTCTCATTGTTCTGCAAAGAACATGGAATCATAAACGAGACTACTGCTCCGTATTCTCCTCAATCTAACGGAGTAGCGGAGAGGAAGAACAGAACGTTGACAGAAATGATGAACTCAATGCTGCTAACTGTGGGTCTTCCTAAATGCTACTGGGGAGAAGCTGCATTGACGGCCACTTTATTCTAAATAGAGTGTCGTATGCAACTTCGGACGTAACTCCTCATGAACTCTGGTTCAAAGTCAGACCTAACTTGGATGTCATTCGAGTGTGGGGGTATCTGGCTTATGTGAAGCTCCCAGATCTGAAGATTCAGAAGCTGGGGACAAGGACTACGAAGACGATCTTCTTGGGGTATGCAGAGAAGAGTGATGCTCGAAGATTTCTTGATATTGAGTCAAATCATATCATCGAATCTCGCGATGCTGAATATTTTGAAGACAAGTTTGCAAGGCACAAGAACATTGTTCTAACGGACATTCCGGAGAATGATGAAGGTGCAAAGGAGACTGAGATCTTCAATGAGCCAGTTGTCCAAGATGAAGTTGTTGCTGAGGAGACAACGATTGAACCAGAGCGAGCGAAGAGTCCGAAGAACTTCGGAGATGATTTCATCACCTATCATGTGGAAGCAGATCCGCTTACCTATGATGAGGCGATGAAGACCAGAGATGCTGTTTTCTGGAAGGAGGCGATAGACAATGAAATTGAATCAATCACCTCCAATAACACTTGGGTGTTGGTTGATCTACCTGAAGGAGCAAAATCTATCGGATGCAAGTGGATCTTCAAGAAGAAGATGAAAGCTGATGGAACCATTGACAAGTTCAAGGCCAGGCTAGTGGCAAAGGAGTTTTCTCAGAAGCAGGGGATCGACTACTTTGACACGTATGCTCCAGTAGCCCGGATGACCACCATTAGAATGTTGATTGATCTCGCAGCGATACATAAGATGGTGATACATCAGATAGATGTGAAAACAGCATTCTTGAATGGCGAGCTGACCGAAGAGATCTACATGCAACAGCCAGAAGGGTTTTTCATCAAATGTCTTGAAGACAAAGTCTGCAAGTTGGTAAAATCTCTGTACGGTTTAAAGCAAGCTCCTAAAATATGGCATGAGAAGTTTGACAAAGTCATAAGGTCAAATGGCTACAGGGTCAGCGAAACAGACAAGTGTGTCTATACGAAGTTTGCTGAAGGAAGAGGAGTCATCGTTTGTCTATACGTGGACGACATGCTAATCCTAGGTACGGATATAAGCTGTGTCACGGAGACAAAGAAGTTCCTCTCGACGAAGTTCAGTATGAAGGACTTGGGGGATGCTAATGTTATCTTGGGACTCAAGATTATCCGGACAGATACTGGATTAGCGCTGTCACAATCTCATTACATTGAGGAGATGCTCACTCGATATGGGTATCATGATCTTCCTTTAATTGATACGTCGTATCGGGATGATCAGAAGCTGGAGCCAAACTCGAAGGAAAGCGTCAGGCAGTTGGAGTATGTTAGCGTCATCGGGAGTTTGATGTACGCTACTTGTCACTCCTCGTTCCCAGAATGCGTATTTTAATACGTATACTGCTTGAATATATTTATTTAATATTTATCATGCATTTGTTCTGTATTTAATTCCTTTAATTTTTTGCTAATTATTTTTCTGTATTTTATTTTTGGCTCTTGGGTTCGGCTTGGTTTGGTTTGTTTCCGAATTTTAATGGTTCATTATGAACCGAACCCAACTCCCCACCTACCACATCTTCATTTAAAGTCCCAATCCTTTCTCTCTCTCTTCATTACTTTTTCTTTCTCATTTTCTCTTCTTTTTCCTCATAACTCTCTCCACCTACCCAACCCATAGGCAAGTACATCTTTCTCCACATGAGAACCCATATTCTTATGGTTCATTTATCTTCCTCTCGTGATCCTAAAATAATTTAGAACTTGATATTTTTTATTTTGAAGTTCCATTTTTAGTAGATCTAAAAATTGTCATTTTTGGATTTTGTGGGTTTGATCTATTAAACTTCTTTGTTTTCAAGTTTTGATCGTTCCAGGCTGTTGAGATTTGTTCTATACGCCATTCTGACCCATGGAAGTTCCATTTTTGCTTGGAATGAAGGTTCCATTGAATTTGGAGTTCGGGAGGAGTTTTACGCTCACGTTATACGTGTCCGCGTAAGCATTAAACTTTACGCCCACGTTTTTACGTGCCCGCGTAATATCAAGCTCTACGCCCATGATCATTCGTGTCAGCGTGAATCTGTTTTACGCAAGTCAACTTGGCTTGGCGTATTACTCCTTTACGCGTATTCATTCGTGCGTAAACTTGTGTCACCCTCATTTTTCCGTATTTCCCGTATTTCGTATTTATACTCATATTTGGATTTTTGGCATGTATTTTTATTTTTTCAACTTGTGGAATTCCGGTATTTCTCGTATTTTGGGTTTTGTCATGGCTCGGTTTTAATTGGTTTGGGTTGGTTTGGTTGGGTTTAATAGGTATTGGATCACCTTAGCCTATGCTACCCCTCATCCCCACCACAACTCCCCCTCTTTATATCCCCACCTACCACTCTCTCTCCTCATAACCACCATTAATTTTCTTCTTCTTCTTCTCCTTCCTCCACAACTCTCCACCCATAGGCAAGTGCATCTTGCCACTACATGAGAACCCTATTTTCTTGGTCCATTAGCTAGATTAGGACATGGTGATCAACATTAGTTCTTGGCTTTTTATGATTTGGTGCCTCCATTGCTCTAGATCTAAATTTTCCTATTTTCGGATTTTGCATGTTTTGATCCATTTTGGTTGGAGTTCTGCGGGTTCTGATGTTTCCATGTGGGAGAGCATTCAGTTTCACTCCAGTTGGAACTTTAGAAATCCGGATTTGGAGTTCGGATGGCCAAGTTATGATGCTGTGTAGCCTTGAGTTCAACCATGGTGTTCTTGCTGTTTGGAGAAGACAGTGAGCAGTGTGCAGAGCTTCTTAGCTTACGCCACTGAGCCTTGGATACGCTTCCTGTTGGAAGCGTGTCTCCTGCGTGCGTGCTTTTGTGCGTACGCAGCCTTGAGCGTGCGTGACTTTTCATGTACGCTGCTCCCTTGAGCGTGCATGACTTTTCATGTACGCTGCTCCCTTGAGCGTGCATGACTTTTCATGTACGCTGCTCCCTTGAGCGTGCGTGACTTTTCATGTACGCTGCTCCCTTGAGCGTGCGTGACTTTTCATGTACGCTGCTCCCTTGAGCGTGCGTGACTTTTTACGTACGCAGCTCCCTTGAGCGTGCGTAACTTTTCATGTACGCTGCACCCTTGAGCGTGCATGACTTTTTATGAACGCTGCTCCCTTGAGCGTGCGTGACTTTTCATGTACGCTGCTCCCTTAAGCGAGCGTGACTTTTCATGTACGCTGCTCCCTTGAGCGTGCGTGACTTTTCATGTACGCTGCTCCCTTGAGCGTGCGTGACTTTTCATGTACGCTGCTCCCCTTGAGCGTGCGTGACTTTTCACGTACGCCGCAGACTTGGGTGTACCTCAGTATGCAGACTTGAGCGTGCCTTGCGTGCGTGACTTTTGCGTACGCTGCCCTGCATGCGTGACTTTTACGTACGCTGCCCCCTGAACCCCCTTGCTTGACCCATTGGCTCTTGGAGTTTTGGTCTTAATTTTTTAAGCTTGGCTCTTCTATAGTCCTGTATATTGATATTTTATTAGATATTTTTACGTCCATTTATATCCTTACGCCTTTTGTCCTGAACTTGATAATCACGAATTTACTTGATATGTTTGGAATTGATAATTGAGCATGACCTGATAAGTGGCCCGTCGTGGCGCACTCCTGACTAGTACACTTGATATGATAACCTGACCTGATATATCTTGAATAGCTGTTGCGACGGCTACCTGACATGACATGACCTGTACGATTAATCCTGACACTGTGGGCGATTGTGCTTGTACAAATAATCCAGTCCTGTCTTGCATCATGTCTAGGAGGGGACTCATGAGTACCAAGGTCAGGAGTACCTACTGAATTGGACTAAGGTTAATAATTAGTATAATTCACTAGTCATGAAGAGATGTTCCCCAGTTACAGGCAATCCCGTTATCCCGGCCGCAAATGTTTGGACTTGTAGCCTGCCGACGAGTAGGACACATTTCTAGCCCACTGTTATGTGGGGCACCCACCATTGTCACTTAAATGATTGAACTCTATTGTCACTATGATGCATTATACTCTCTAGATTGTCACTATATTGATTGCCTGGATAACCTGGATAGCTGCAGGGCCCGTGACTACTTGGAGCATCTCATTGCATCTTGCTAGTAACTAGGATTGTGATAACCCTAATTAGTTAATGTAAAAAGCCGTAGGCAATGATTGGCCGTGATTGCTTGGATGGAGTCTAGTCCAGTATAGTATTGTCTAGAATTGATTGATTGTAAGATTGTACCAGAATGATTGAAGGATTGTCACTCCAGTTTGTCACCATAATGATTGTCACTCCAGATTGTTACTTGCCCTAATTTTTTTATATTTATCTTGCCGATAAATGGTGAGAGAAACCAAGTTCCGTTCAGACAAAGGGTTACAATCCCGGTCCTTGTTTGGTTTACGGGTTGTAACCTAGCTATCTGAATAGTCCCATGGTTATCTCATCGTATATCATCCTGTCATGCTTTTCTATATGCTCTGTCTTTTATCGATTCTGTACAAGATTGTCTTTTACATTCACCTATCATGTTTTCCTTAAATTACTGTCTCTTATTATGTAATTATATTATTGTGCTAATTTGCTGGTTTTTGTTCTCATTTTGTGGCCTCCTTTGTGGCACTTGCTCTTTCTGGGGTCTGACCCAGCTGGTTTTGTATGGCCAGATACCGGAGCAGCATCAAAGGATGTACCTGTCTTCCAGCTCGATGGTGACTACCAGGCGTAACCAGGGCAACGAGATGGTTTTATTTTGCTTTCCCACTCCCTTGTAAAAATATTCTTTTGAGGCATTTAGCCGCCGAGCAAGTGTTAGCTCGTTTGCAACTTTATTTACTGTCTGCCTACGGGCTGTAAGCATGATTGGCAACTCGAGGTTGATCATGTATGACTTAACTCTTGCTAGTCCTTATATTTTGTACGACTAGCTTCATGATCATCTGGATATGTAATGTTTGGGACGCCTTACAATTGTATATTTGGTGATCTGATATCTTGTGATTATTATTAGTTGGTTGAGATTGAGACAATAGGATAATTTATGACCTTAAGAGACTGATGGCTTGTAGATAAACCCTCACATATCTAGACAGCCGTGACCGTATGGTGAGATGGACTCCATTTCATTATACGTAGCTGGCTATGTCTGCCCCCGCTCTCCAGTATTCTGGTTCTGGGACGTGACAACTTGACTCTTTACGCGTGCAACTTTTACGCGTGGCTCGACCCTTTACACATACAATGTTTTACGTGTAACTCGACTCTTTATGCGTACAGTGTTTCATGCGTAACTCTATTCTTTTACGCGTACAAGTCTTACGCGAAACCCTGTTCTTTACGCGTAGCTCTGTTTTACGCGTATTCCTTGGCTCGACGTAAGACGAGTTTTTACGCGCAACTTTGTTCCTTTATTTGAGCGTACTTCCTTTACGCGTATTCATCCATGCGTAAACTTTGACCCTTACGTGTATGAGTTTACGCATAACGTTACTTCTTTACGCGTACTTTCTTTACGCGTGTATTTGCCTTAGCGTAAAGCTTGGCGTAAACCGGTGGCCTTAGCGTAAAGCTTTGGCGTAGACTAGTCATGGTATAGATTAGCCTTGGCGTAATCCAGCCTTGGTGTTCCTATTGCTCTATACTTTATTTACTTTATGTCGGCATGGCATTTCTCCTATTATATCTTTACGCCTTTTTGGCATGAACTCGATATAATCATGATATGCTAATATTTTAATACATATTGTGGTGTGGAATGTGCCCTGTGTCCCGATTGGGTTATGGATATCCAGTATGACTGGAACTTAACCCTGAGAGTTATAGACTCGACCATACTAAATACTAGTTTGACTTTCATGCCTTGGCACGAATTGACATTGATTGTTACCTTGACTAAATGATTGATCATGCGTTCCTAGTTGGAACTAAAGAGACTGGCTAGTCGTCTTACTGAAACTGAATGAGACACGTTCATATTAACTATGAACCATTGCAATCGACTAGCCGATCCCGAACATTGGCATATGGACACGTGAAGGCTCCAACTGATTTTTCTACAAAAGCGACATGTGTACTTTACTGTCAAGGCATGATTATTCCGTGGTTAGGTTTGATTGTTGTATTACGCTATGTAAGACCTACAACCTAACCGCACGGGCATCGTTGTAGAGTTGTGCATATCGTACTCTGTACGAAAGTACTCATCCTGAATGCCCATGATCCACGGCATGGAATTTCAATTAACATAGGGACTACTAAGTTAAATAAAATAACGATTGCATGGAGAGAATGGATTCCCGAGTTCTTACATGGCAGCCATCTTTGGGGCAACTAGTGTCCCGACATGCCGGCTGGTACCCACAGATACTGCAAATCTGCCACACGGACATGGAGCGGTATCTGCTTATATTTATTTACTGTATACTGATGACGGGCGTCCCGCTGGGACTCGTCTAATTCCTGATTGACGCAATTGATTATTGGGTAGACTAGCCTTGCTTGTGCATAGTAAGAACTGAGGAATCCTTATTGCATATTTCCAGGATAACTTAGAACTCACAGTTAGCAAGCCGTAGTAGTTGTATTGCCGTTAAATTAATTTATTTGCGTATTGTACCTACTCTATTAACTACTGAGATGATCAGAATGTCAGGACATGATGGGTCAACTTCTGTCCTTGTTTGGTTGGAAAGTTGGTTTAAAGTTTCGTGATATTGTGAGAATTTCAATAGCAAGCGGAGACTTATTATTATATTCTTAACTCTTATTACTGGTTTTAGTTCTCATATCGTGCTTCCTTGTGGTACTTGCTATTAGAGGTCTAACCTCTCTGGTTTTGCATGGCCAGATTTAGAGCCAGTTCCCGAGGACTCAGCTTACTTCTACCTCCAAGATGGTCAATACTAGAGGGATGATCGCAGGAGGACACGAGTGGGTTTCTTGCTTCCCTGCTCGTTTTGCTACTTAATTTATATTTTGCCGCTTGGCACCGACATGTTAGTCGGATAGGCTTGCACTTACTTTTCCATAATTGTAACTAAGTCAGACTGCAGCTGATAATGATTGTGTATACCTTGCTATACCATCTGGCTATGTTTTGTACAGCCAGATCTCAAGAATATTTTGACTGAGTGTTTGAGACGCCTTACTGCTTTATCTTACATGTTCTCTATTATTGCTTCTTGTTTGAATGATTGAGACAATAGATGTTGAGTAACCCTAGCGAGACTTTCATGTAGTATGCACCCCCTCGTCTTTTAGACAACATTGATCGTATTATACGGTATTCATCTACCCGTAATACGTAGCTGGCTGAGTCACTCTCCCGCTCTCCGGTATTCGGGTTCTGGGGCGTGACACTACTACTGCCATTAGGCCTGACATAGCTTTCGCTGTGGGAATGTGTAGTGCCCCGTCCCGCAAAGTAAATCGGAGGAATCGAAACGCCGACGGCATTCGACCTTAGCCTTGCGACGGCTTGCTCGGAGACATCGCTCAGGTGGGGTAGTTTCGGTGAACTCTCCTCATCTTTGCCTTCACATAATAAATCGTGTTTTCAACTTGCACAAGTTAGGCTTGATAAATAAAAGCTACGCATCCACATAGCTAAGGGAATAATCCCGACGGTTTGAATCGAGTTAGAACATGGAAAACGTCCCACGGTCGGCTTAGAGTTGGTGCACGGCGTGCTTTGAAAATGACACTCGGTCCTTCATCCCGTGGCTTGGGAGAAGGAAAGTTGGTCTTCGACACAAAACTATGAACTTGCCTCAGTCATAGGCGTCGCCCGCATAAACGCTTGATAAAGCGTGCACGGTTCCACTGCGCAAGGCTTGGCATAGCCTTTGCTCGTCCCTCGGGTTAAGTTGTAGGCTTGAGTAAGTTAGGCAGAGTTACGCCAGTCGACCTAAGTTACTCTACGTGCTGTCCCGCTCATTCTGCGGTTGTCAAGATAAATAGCCCCACGACCCCAAGGCCCATCATATGAAGTATGACTTGGGCGATAGCGTTGCGTAGAATACGAGTCAGTTTAAGACACGAGCCACGGTTGGTTTATTGGAAAGTTAGCCACGGTCTGTTGGTACTTAAAGAAACACATTATGTTCAAGTTAAGTTGGAAGGCTATGCAGTAGCCGTTCCCTGAGTTCAAAGAACGTTAAGTCTAAGCGATGGTTAGTCGCCGAGAGGAAATATGTCGGGACTGTGGTTCAGTCGCCGAGGCAACCCTGGTTAGGGGCTCTGCAAAGGAAGTACAAAAAGTGGAAAGAATAAAACAAAGGAACTGTGATAATAATAAGACCTTGCATTACGTTAAGTCTAGAAGTTAGCGTAGGCGCGTGGTCATGGACGACTTGTCGACAAGGGGAAAGGTTTCTTCGAGCGGCAACCCGGGGCCACGGGACCGACTCGGCCTAGGAAGAAACTGGTTGTAGCCGAGCTGGGTAATAGGCAACGCTGGAAAGGCGATTGGTAATACGGAGACTTGCAGCGAGGATCGCAACCGGCGGTACAAGGGTCCCGTTTGCCAGGCTACGTCCAAAATGGCTGGTTAGGCCAGTGACCATTCATATAGATGTGTCGGCACGGGCGGCAATCCGCGTAGGTGCCTTTGGATTGAGTTGAATATGTATGAGTTAAAAAGACACAATGTCTGAGCCTAAGATTTGGCTACAGCGAATGCGGCGTGCTTCGGCACAAAATGTGGCGTCGAGTGTTGAGTTGTTGGCATAGAGTTGCATGAGTTAGGCTTGAGCTGTTACGAGTTAAGACGAAAAGGGCCGTAGGGCAAGTTGTGTGAAGTTACGTTGAGTTGTTGGGCACGGCCTCGAAATATAAGGTACGGCCGCGTTGTCACAACACAAGTGTAGGCGAGACTAAGCGAGGAGGCACTGCCTCGGTAATATTGAAGCACGAATCGAGTATGGCACGACCGAGTCGTTACGTCCCAGAGTTTGGCACGAAAGATAAGTATAAGCCAGTGCGTCGACAATGCAAGCACGAGAAAGGTCTAGAGGCAAGGAAATGGAGTCCTTCGTGTAGTTGCGTCTCTGATTATGGCCGTAAGGCGAACACGACTTGATAGGTTAACGTTGTTGGCACGAGGAGTAGTCTAGTAACAAGTATGAGTTAACGTTGACATTGCAAGCACGAGATGGTTCTGATATACAAGTTGCGCCAAGGCGCCGGTCCTAAAACTGATCCTAAGGCAAGACTAGAAAGACAATCGAAAGGGATTTAAGCTGCACAAAGTAAATGAACGTGTAGGTTTTGTATGGGTGGGCGAGGAGCTCACTCCACCAGTACAGTGGTACTGACACCCATACAGTGTTTTACGTGCAGGCACAGGTAGAAGCTCGTGGTGCGGAGCTCGCTTGGATGCGTCGAGGCACGGAGTTCCTTGGCGATTCGAAGCGTACGGCTGCGTGATCTGAAGAATTATACAGGACATAATGTATGGACATCGCCTTCCGAAGCTTCCGCTGGCTCAAGCATTGTAATCGAGAGATGAGAGAGAGCAGAGTGACTTGTAAATGAGAGAAAAGTGAGCACGAGAGACATTGTAATTTAGCCTTGCACCCACAAATGTAATCTTGTATTCAATATCAATAAAGAGATCCTTTTGAATGACTTATGTTCATGTGTTCTTCTTTAAATTCCGCTGCAATGTATTCAATATTTCTGCTTGGGACTTCTGTGCGACGACCCCGTCGCTGCCGATATAATCGGCCGTTATGGAATTGCCTTGCACGAGCGCAATCTAGGCTCGTGCGGCATCACGCCTTAGCGAGGACGATCACTCCTACGGGAGCGGGGCGTGACATAATGGTATCAGAGCACGGCTTTACGTCCTTGGACCGTCGATTGAATTCTTTAACTTCGATGTTTTCGCAAAAACTCTGTTGCTTCCGTAAGTTGTTATCGTTGGTGCGCTCTCTCTCAAATGTCCCTCGGCATGTCCATACAATAAGTCTAAATATTTTCGAAAGCTCGTACATGCGTTCGCTCGAACGCATCGATAGGCCATTGCCGAACTCATTGGAGGCCTTTGTGCCGAACGTTGCAAACTTGACTCGATAGAAAACATGTGCTAATGTTAGCAAAGTCGCACGTATGCCCGAATAGTCCAACGTCGACCTTAGCAAGTCGCATGCATGCCTAATTAGTCCAACGTCGACCCTAGCAATTGAGCGTACAAACTCGGAATATAGTCCGCACAGGATGGCTATGCACACGGCCTTTTGGCTAAGTTGTGTTTCGCGTCGCGCACCTCGACCCTTGGTGCAAACGAGTTACGAGCGATATCAAGTACCGCTCGGTCGGGAACGGAGACATACTTAGAGTGTCTATCGATAGGAACGCTATCGGACTAACGCTTAGGCGTACACGGAAGATTGATTTGGATTTCGAGGAAATAGTGCGAACGACTTAGTGCGTCGATACGACGCGAGCGACTACACTAGTGATTCGTCGAACGAATCTGAAGAAAGTCTTAGCGCATGACGCGAATGTGATTGAGGACTAGATCGTATGGCTTGAATCCGAGTGGTGTATGTGATAGGTTCGGAGAAGAATAAGAATGAGTGTCGACAACTAGTCGAGTGGCTCTAATCCGAGTGGTGTATGGTTCGTCTTGGAAATTGTTCGAGTGAATATTGAGGATTACGAGTATGTCGGCGAGGCGATGCGATCACGCAAAGCCTTAGAACACGTCACGCTTAGTTGGTCGTAACTTCGAATGTCCTGAACGAGCATCTCGTTCGGACAACTTGTGAATGAGCAACGCGAGTTAGAAAACGTCTCGGAACGATGAATGAAATTGAATGGTCTTGATCGAGGAAACATAGAGGATCGTGCGTGCGATATCGGATTGATGCAACTGAAATGTGACTTGAGTTTTGAATAACGATCTTGAAACGAGCTTGAAGAAAAGCGACTGAACTTGATCTTGAGTATTGAGAAAAATTGTGGAATATCCAATTCGGACAACATCATCAACGCACGACTCGAAATTGGTTGCAAAGGAAGATCGTCAGGTTACGCATATCATCGATGGTATTGAGGCGTATCAAAGATCGATATGCGATAACTCGGGGGTACTCTGACTCGGCGAATAACGATCGTGCAGATGTCTTGGTTCCGATGGATGCTATATTCGGGATATTGAAATACGTCAAGTAAAAGATAGACTTGGCTCGAGGATTTTCTAAGTTGAACAAATGACGAACGGACAATCGAATTGAGATTCTAGGCTTGGATAAAAATGAAAATGTTTGTATTTGCTTTGTCGATAACCACAACGTTGACGTTCTTGTCTTATGCGAGCGCTACTCCAGCCTCGCATATGCGTCATGCCGATTAGGGCGATCACTCTGCGTGAGCGCTGGTATGGTGATTCATACAGCGGGAGTGGTCGAACTTGCACGGTGCGACAATTTGTGCTTCAACTTGTGGTTTGACACGAAGATAGACTCGAGATTGAATTGTTGTGCTTGTCGATTGAACTTGAGGATTGAGTAGGTCCAATCCGCGTATTGAGAATGAATGAGTCTAAACTCAAACAAGAGTTACGCCCCGATGAGAATAATTATTCCGCGGGAGCATTGCATGGTGATTCATGAACCACCGCGGATTATCAGACTCGCGTGAGATTGGGGCGCAACGTATTATCGAGCAAGACGACCTCGTGATCGAGTACATGAATTGGTTAGAATTGGTGAATTGAAGGGATTCGAATATACGTAACGCATGCCGTAATGCGAATTAGGTGATCGTACTCGATGTTTAGAAATCTGAGTGACGCGAGCTTGGGTAGAAGACCCCGTATGATCGACTCTGGTTTGACCCTAGGATTGGGGTCAGTATTGGCATTGTTGTTGGGGAACTATGATTCCAATCCTGACATTGACTAAGCCTCGAAAAGAAATAGCCTAGTGGTTAGGCGAAACGCCCTGTTTCAAGTGTTAGCAATCGGAAGGATTGATCTTGAGGATTGGAATGGATAGATGGCGTGGATCACGAATATAGGAAACCCTGCTCACGAGACTCGGCTGACATGCATATATTTCAGGGACGCTTGGGTATGTGCACGATGCGACTCAAGTGAGAATGATAAATTCTTTATCATACGGCTTGGTTGAATGCATTTATTTTGGGGACGCTTGGAATGCGTGCACGATCCAGCCAAGTGATACGACAAGTTCAAGCAAGGCTTGAAAGATGGGAGTGTATCGAGATCTTGAGTTCGTGTTAAAGGAAAGATTGATACTAGTGCGAGCGTGGCTCGGAGTCGAAGGAACGCGTAGGTGTGTGCGTACGATTAAGTCTTGGCCATAGAAATGGTAGGATGACTTGCCTTCAGGAAAGTCTCGAGGACGAGACTTGTTCTGAGTGGTGTATGTTGTAGTGCCCCGTCCCGCAAAGTAAATCGGAGGAATCGAAACGCCGACGACATTCGGCCTTATCCTTGCGACGGCTTGCTCGGAGACATCGCTCAGGTGGGGTAGTTTCGGTGAACTCTCCTCATCTTTGCCTTCACATAATAAATCGTGTTTTCAACTTGCACAAGTTAGGCTTGATAAATAAAAGCTACGCATCCACATAGCTAAGGGAATAATCCCGACGGTTTGAATCGAGTTAGAACATGGAAAACGTCCCACGATCGGCTTAGAGTTGGTGCACGGCGTGCTTTGAAAATGACACTCGGTCCTTCGTCCCGTGGCTTGGGAGAAGGAAAGTTGGTCTTCGACACAAAACTATGAACTTGCCTCAGTCATAGGCGTCGCCCGCATAAACGCTTGATAAAGCGTGCACGGTTCCACTGCGCAAGGCTTGGCATAGCCTTTGCTCGTCCCTCGGGTTAAGTTGTAGGCTTGAGTAAGTTAGGCAGAGTTACGCCAGTCGACCTAAGTTACTCTACGTGCTGTCCCGCTTATTCTGTGGTTGTCAAGATAAATAGCCCCACGACCCCAAGGCCCATCATATGAAGTATGACTTGGACGATAGCGTTGCGTAGAACACGAGTCAGTTTAAGGCACGAGCCACGGTTGATTTATTGGAAAGTTAGCCACGGTCTGTTGGTACTTAAAGAAACACGTTATGTTCAAGTTAAGTTGGAAGGCTATGCAGTAGCCATTCCCTGAGTTCAAAGAACGTTAAGTCTAAGCGATGGTTAGTCGCCGAGAGAAAATATGTCGGGACTGTGGTTCAGTCGCCGAGGCAACCCTGGTTAGGGGCTCTGCAAAGGAAGTACAAAAAGTGGAGAATAAAACAAAGGAACTGTGATAATAATAAGACCTTGCATTACGTTAAGTCTAGAAGTTAGCGTAGGCGCGTGGTCATGGACGACTTGTCGACAAGGGGAAAGGTTTCTTCGAGCGGCAACCCGGGGCCACGGGACCGACTCGGCCTAGGAAGAAACTGGTTGTAGCCGAGCTGGGTAATAGGCAACGCTGGAAAGGCGATTGGTAATACGGGGACTTGCAGCAAGGATCGCAACCGGCGGTGCAAGGGTCCCGTTTGCCAGGCTACGTCCAAAATAGCTGGTTAGGCCAGTGACCATTCATATATATGTGTCGGCACGGGCGGCAATCCGCGTAGGTGCCTTTGGATTGAGTTGAATATGTATAAGTTAAAAAGATACAATGTCTGAGCCTAAGATTTGGCTACAGCGAATGCGGCGTGCTTCGGCACAAAATGTGGCGTCGAGTGTTGAGTTGTTGGCATAGAGTTGCATGAGTTAGGCTTGAGCTGTTGCGAGTTAAGACGAAAAGGGCCGTAGGGCAAGTTGTGTGAAGTTATGTTGAGTTGTTGGGCACGGCCTCGAAATATGAGGCACGGCCGCATTGTCACAACACAAGTGTAGGCGAGACTAAGCGAGGAGGCACTGCCTCGGTAATATTGAAGTACGAATCGAGTATGGCACGACCGAGTCGTTACGTCCCAGAGTTTGGCACGAAAGATAAGTATAAGCCAGTGCGTCGACAATGCAAGCACGAGAAAGGTCTAGAGGCAAGGAAATGGAGTCCTTCGTGTAGTTGCGTCTCTGATTATGGCCGTAAGGCGAACACGACTTGATAGGTTAACGTTGTTGGCACGAGGAGTAGTCTAGTGACAAGTATGAGTTAACGTTGACATTGTAAGCACGAGATGGTTCTGATACACAAGTTGCGCCAAGGCGCCGGTCCTAAAACTGATCCTAAGGCAAGACTAGAAAGACAATCGAAAGGGATTTAAGCTGCACAAAGTAAATGAACGTGTAGGTTTTGTATGGGTGGGCGAGGAGCTCACTCCACCAGTACAGTGGTACTGACACCCACACAGTGTTTCATGTGCAGGCACAGGTAGAAGCTCGTGGTGCGGAGCTCGCTTGGATGCATCGAGGCACGGAGTTCCTTGGCGAGTCGAAGCATACGGCTGCGTGATCTGAAGACTTATACAGGACATAATGTATGGACATCGCCTTCCGAAGCTTCCGCTGGCTCAAGCATTGTAATCGAGAGATGAGAGAGAGCAGAGTGACTTGTAAATGAGAGAAAAGTGAGCACGAGAGACATTGTAATTTGGCCTTGCGCCCACAAATGTAATCTTGTATTCAATATCAATAAAGAGATCCTTTTGAATGACTTGTGTTCATGTGTTCTTTTTTAAATTCTGCTGCAATGTATTCAATGTTTCTGCTTGGGACTTCTGTGCGACGACCCCGTCGCCGCCGATGTAATCGGCCGTTATGGAATTGCCTTGCACGAGCGCAATCTAGGCTCGTGCGACATCACGCCTTAGCGAGGACGATCGCTCCTACGGGAGCGGGGCGTGACAGAATGCTGAGTCGATTCACTAGCAATCCAGGCGTTGAGCACTGGAAAGCTGTGAAGCGGGTTATGAGATATCTCAAGAAGACTCAGACATATGCACTGCACTACAGTGGAGATCCACCGGTAGTGGAAGGCTTCAGTGATGCCAGCTGGTGCTCAGAAGTGGAGAGCGAGAGGTCCACAGGTGGATATATTTTTACAATGGATGGAGCTGCTATATCGTGGAAATCGAAGAAGCAGACTATGCTCTCGCGGTCATCCATGGAATCTGAGTTCTTTGCACTTGATACCGCAATGGAGGAAGCAGAATGGCTTCGGAAGCTCATGTATGATCTTCCAGTGGTTGGGGCACAAATACCGGGGATACCGATATACTGCAACAACCAGGCAACTGCGGCGGTGGCATCAAATGACCCCTTCAACGGAAAGAAGAGGACAGTGCGGTTGAAGCACATGGCAGTACACGATCTCATCAAGAGGGGTGTTATTGCAGCGATTGATGTTTGAAGTCAGAAGAACCTGGCGGATCCGTTTACCAAGGGCCTCAAGCGCCAGCTGGTCGATGACAGCTTGTAAAATGGGCTTGAAGGTATTCTGATATTGTGTTATTACATTCCTATCATAAAGTTTTACGCTATTAGTTCAAAGAGAAATCTACTAGGCGTCTAGCTTTTGGTTCAAGGGAGGACTATTAACCAGAAGAATATCAGGAACGGTGGGTACTTGTCCTCTGTGGCATGGAGAGGTTACGGACCTACAACTACTGTTGTCTACTGTTATTTTCTGCGGAAAACGGATCCTGTGGGAAGGTTGGCTTAAATGCCTGTCACGTCCCGATTCAGTAGAATCGATAGTCGTCCCCCGGGCGTGATGCCGTGCAAGCCTAAGTTGTGCTTGCACAAGGCGGTTCATAAGGTTATCCGAAACAACATCATATATAAGAGTACGCAAAGAAATTGAACACATTCATATAGAAAAGGAAACTTGCATTTTCATTGATAATAAGTTAGGTTACAGACTCGATTACAAAAGAGGCCACTCGGGCTTACAACCGACATCGATGAGATAGTCATTCTATACATTTACATCCCTTTTTACAAATATCAAACGACTCTCTAAGACCTGGGATCGGCGAGAGTTTGTGACTCATGATGCAGTTAGGTTGGAGTCTTTAAAATGTTGCAGAGTTAGCCTTCGCTCTAGCAAGGCTTCAAAAAAAATGAGCGTCGCCTTCAGTTCCTTGGCACGCTATCCTGGTTCCGAGTACTTGTTGAGAGCGAGGGTCAGCACTTTACACTTTGTGCTGGTGCATGGCAATTTAAATCCCGTGCTCTCATTTGTTGAAGAATTTAAGTAAGCGTGCATGCAAATATTTAGTGAAGTTTCTAGCCATCCTACTCAATTCAAACTTATATTTGAAGGCACAACCGTATAACGACGATAGATCTTACCCCCGGCAGAGCGCGCCGTTGTAGCGTAACTTACCATGTTCTTCCCTGTCATGTTGATAATAAGAAAACGTAATAGAGTGCATTCGTGAAGGTCACTGGCACGACAAGCTATCCTGGACATATAGCTTGGTAGACAGTGGTCCTTCAGCGCAGGTAGCGAGCCCCGATAAAAGCTACTGCCTACCGTGGCATGCATCCGGCATAGCTATCTGTGTTTCTTCCTAGGCCGGAACGGTCCCGTGGCCTCGGGATACCGTCCGAAGAAACAATCGCCCTTGTCGACAAGTTGCCCATGACCGTGCTAAGTTACTTCATAATTTCAACGTGCATCTTTATGTATTGTTGCGACATTCATTTAATCGATTCGTCTTCCCTTAGCACGGTTCCATATGATATGGTAAATTGCAAGCACGATAAGGTTATATGACAAGCATTTGTGTAGTTCGTGTTCGTGGGACATCGTGTGACCGTTCGTCGGAATATCATTCATGTCGTTGCATTACATCTAGCATAACACATGTCTCGTATAGAAAATGTTTTAGAGAAAAGGGTCGAGGGAAGAAGGGTCAGCCACTCACCTAGTATTTACTTGAGGCAAGAAACTGGTTGGCCGCGCTAGACGTTGCCTACGCGATCACCTGAAATCGCACAAACAACCGATTAGAACACTGTGTTATTCAAGAAAATTCGATACGAATGCGAAGTTCGAAACATAAGCCATGAAAACCATCAAAAAGCATTCACGAAAACGCATTCAGAAAATAAAGCCAAAACCAATGCAAGCGACGTAAAAAGCAGAGCAACGGGAGGTCTCTCCCGACTCAGCCGCAGAGTCAATCCTCGAGGCGCAACCCGCTGAATATGGGACTTGGTTCCGAAGAAGCCATTCCATAACGGGGAATGGATCTTAATTCAACCGTTCCCGTTCGATCAATTCGATCGATCCCGACCTATCGGTCCCGACCGAGTCGATAGCGACATTATTCCTTTCTCGCGCACCCCGTGGATGGAGAACGGTGCGCGATGTAGGGACGGGACACTACACCATAACCAACTAAGAAAAAGTTTCGTCCTCGAAACTTAAGAACAGAACCTACCTCTATGAAAACAATAAAGGAAACTTTTCCTTCATCTCTGACTCGAGTTCCCATGTCGACTCTTCTGCCGCATGGTTCCTCAAGAGTACACGAACGAGAAGGATCGTCCGATTTCGCAGCAGCTTATCCTTGTGTTCTAAGATTTGAACTGGCTCTTCAACGTAGGATAAGTCGGACTTTAGCTCCAGCTGGCCAAAATCTACCACGTGACTAGGGTCGTGCACGTACTTCCATAGCTGGGAGATGTGGAAGACATTGTGCACACCTTCAAGCGCCGGCGGTAGGATAATTTTATAGGCCACTGGGGCGACCCGTTCGAGTATTTCGAACGGCCCAACGAATCTCGGGCTCAACTTTCCTTTCGCGCCGAACCGAGTAACTCCCCGCATGGGCGACACCTTAAGAAATACGTGATCGCCTTCTTGAAACTCGAGGGGCCGACGATGAATGTCCGTATAGCTTTTCTGACGACTCTGTGCAGTCTTTAGTCTTTTCCGAATGAGCCGAATTTTCTGTACGGTCTGTTCCACCAGCTCTGGGCCGAGAATCTGCCGCTCTCCGACTTCGTCCCAGCAAATGGGTGATCGGCACTTGCGTCCGTACAAGGCTTCATACGGTGCCATTTGAATGCTGGATTGATAGATGTTGTTGTATGTGAATTCGGCCAGAGGTAGATGATTATTCCAGCTTGATTTGAAGTCAATTGCACAGAGTCGTAGCATATCTTCGAGAATCTGATTGACGCACTCCGTTTGGCCGTCGGTCTGAGGATGGTAAGCTGAGCTGAACTGCAACTTGGTACCCAGCGCCGACTGAAGGCTACTCCAGAATCGCGACATGAACCGTGAATCCCGATCGGAGACGATGGATACTGGAACTCCGTGCAGCCGTACTATCTCATCAAGATAAATCTGCGCCAGGCGATCAATGCTCCAAGTAACTTTGATGGCAATAAAGTGCGCTGACTTGGTTAGTCGATCGACGATGACCCCGATGGCATCATTTTCCCGCGGCGTCTTCGGCAGACCAACAATAAAATCCATGCACACGTGCTGCCACTTCCATTCCGGAATTGCCAGATTCTGCATCTTCTCGCCCGGTCTCTGGTGCTCAGCTTTCACCTGCTGACAGGCCATGCATTGCGACACGAAAAGTGCCATATCTCTTTTCATCCTGTACCACCAGAAGTTTGTGCGGAGGTCCTTGTACATCTTCGTACTGCCGGGATGCAAGATGTATCTCGCGTAGTGTGCCTCCGACAATATCTCCCTTCTAATTTCTGAATCATCCGGAACGCATAGCCTACCCCTCAATCGAAGCATGCCGGTCTCGTCTTCCGCAAAGTCGGTCGTCCTGCCCGTCGAGATTAGATCTCGCATTTTCTTCAGGTACGGATCGTCCTTCTGAGCGGTCTTGATCTTTTCAAGCAAGCTCGGCTCTAACTGCAACTTTGCCAACTGTACATTCCGGAATCGGACTCGGAGTTCGATGCCCATCTCTTCTAGGTCGTGTAGCAGTCTGCGGTCGATGGATAGCGAGGCTATGTACTTCCGACTCAGAGCGTCCGCCACAACATTTCCCTTTTCCGGCGTATAGTCGATAGTCAAGTCGTAATCTTTGATCAGTTCAAGCCAGCGCCTCTGCCGCAAGTTCAGTTCCCTTTGCGTGAATAGATACTTGAGGCTCTTGTGATCGGTATAGATCGTGCACGCCACACCATAGAGGTAGTGATGCCACAATTTCAACGCAAACACAATCGCCGCTAACTCCAGGTCGTGCGTGGGATAATTCTTCTCGTGCGGCTTTAGCTGTCGGGAAGCAAAATATATCATCTTGTTCCGCTGCATCAGTACACACCCCAAACCCTGACCGGACGCATCACTGAATATCTGAAAACCCTCTGTCCCTTCTGGAAGTGCGAGTATCGGGGCCGAGACGAGCCGTTGCTTTAATTCTTGGAATGAAGCTTCGCAGTCGTCTGACCAGTCAAATGCGACTCCCTTCTAGGTGAGGCGAGTCAGAGGCGATGCAATCTTCGCGAAGTCTTTCACGAAGCGTCGATAGTATCCCGCTAAGCCAAGGAAACTTCGAATCTCGCTGACGGACGTTGGCCGCTTCCAATCGACGACGGCTTCAACTTTCTTTGGGTCGACCGCAATGCCTTCAGCTGAAATGATGTGTCCGAGGAATGCGACGCTACTCAGCCAAAATTCATATTTGCTTCGCTTCGCAAACAACTGATTCTCTCGAAGGGTCTGAAGCACGGTCCATAGATGCTCAGTGTGTTGCTGCTTGCTCTTCGAGTAGACGAGTATGTCGTCGATGAAGACTACTACGAACTTGTCGACAAATGGTTGGAACACCCGATTCATTAAATCCATGAAAGTAGCAGGGGCGTTCGTTAGGCCGAACGACATTACCAGGAACTCGTAATGGCCGTATCGAGTACGAAAGGCAGACTTCGGCACATCGTCCGGCTTAATCTTGAGTTGATGGTAACCCGAACGTAGATCAATTTTAGAGAACACCGTGGCTCCTTGAAGCTGATCAAACTGATCGTCTATGCGGGGCAGGGGGTATTTGTTCCGGACGGTGGCTTTATTCAGCTCGCGGTAGTCGATACAAAGACGCATAGAGCTATCCTTCTTCTTGACAAACAGCACGGGCGCTTCCCAGGACGAGACGCTGGGTCGAATGAATCCCTTGTCGAGCAACTCTTGTAACTGTACTTTGAGTTCTTTGCTCTGCAGGGGCCATTCTGTACGGGGCTTTCGAGATCGGTCGAGTGTCGGAGAATGTATCGATAGTGAACTCAATCTCTCGATCGGGCGGCATGCCGGGCAGCTCGTCCGGGAACACATCGGGGAATTCTGCCACAACGTCGGTCTGACCCGCGTTTGCACCATCTTGTCGCATGTCTCGAACGGAAGCTAGATAGCCTTCGCACCCGGAATGCAGCATCCGTCGAGCAGATATTGCAGAGATCACCATGCAGGTCGGCGATGCCTCACCACACGAGTAGCAAAATTCAGGCACTCCAGGTATGCGGAATGTGAGCCTCTTTTCAGCACAGTCTATGGTTGCGTTGCACGGACCGAGCCAATCTATTTCCAGAATGATATCAAAGTCCTTCATGTCTAGGACTATCACGTCAAGACCGATCTTTTGACCACCGATACAGATAATCCCGTCGGTGCAGGCTAAATTAGTGAGTATTGGTGTGCCCGAAGGTGTGCTCACGCTAAGGTCGAGATCTAACGATATTATCGAAAATTTGTGCTCGACGGCAAAGTCCGCCGATATAAAACTATGCGAAGCACCTGAATCAAATAGTACACGAGCAGGCACATTATTGAAACTAAGTATACCTGTCACGACCGTATCTGATACAAGCACTTCATCTCGGGTCATGGCGTAGATGCGGCCCTGGGCATTGGGGCGACGGTCTTGGCTATTTTGTGGTACGGGTTGAGGTGCTCGAGGCGCTGAAACTTGATTCCCCGGACTGTGCTGTTGATGCTGAGGCGCGTGCAAGTTGTTTCTTCTATGGTTTGGGCAGTCTGTATGAAAGTGACCCCTTTTTCCGCAAATGAAACACCCGCCATTTTGAACTTCACAGTCGACGACAAGGTGTCCGTTCCGGTTGTATTTTGTGCAGTGAGGTCCCTGGTTCCGCGCCTGATGTCCGTCCTGGTGCCCGTTATTCGGATGCTTGGTCACGTTGTTTCCTCCTGCGTGGCTAGGACGTTTGTGATTGTAGGTATGCACAGCGCCGGCAGCACCTGAAGGGTATTAGCGTTCAAGGTGGAGGGCGTGGTTGAGAGACTCCCCCATCGTTTTGTATTGCGGAACAGACACTTGGGCGTAGATGGATGGTCGTAGACCCACTTCGAACCGTCGAGCACAACTCGCCAGGGAGGGCAGGAATTCTCCAGCAAATTTGGCTAACTTGTTGAACTCTGCTGCATATTGCCGCACCGTCATATTTCCTTGCCTTAGCTGCATAAATTTATTTTTCTTCTCTTGTCGAACGGCGTCGGGGAGGTACTCGATCTCGAACGCCTCTCGGAAGGTGGCCGAAGAAATTGTCGCTGTCTCGTCGTCGTGTCTGATCGCTCGCTTTTGCACGGCCCACCAGTCGTGCGCGTTCAATTGGAGTAGAAGTTGAGCGCATGCGACTTTCTTGGACTCTTCGACACCCAGAAGCTCGAATTTATCTTCCAGTTCCTCTGACCAGTCGATCGCCACGGAGGGATCTTCTGTACCGTTGAAGGAAGTGCGGCAACTCTTTGTAAATTTTGACACGTCGAAGTTGGAACTTCTCGGTGTTGCAGGCGTAGGCTCGGGTACCTCTGGATCGACTTCACTTTGTCTGGCCGCAGGCTCGGTTACGGCATTGGTTGTCGTAGAGTTGTTGTTGTTGGCCACCGTCGTTTGAACGATCTGCTGGAGAGTATCAAGCTGCTTCTGCTGCAACTTGAATTGTGCATCGAATCAGACCTCGAACTGAGTTTGACGTGCCTCCGTCTGCCGTCGATGTTGCTCATTCTGGCGTTGACTCTCCTCAGCTTGTCGTTGTTGCGCTTTATCACGACCCGCACCCTGATTAGGGGCACGAGTACGTGGTTACGTCCAGCCTACGCCGCAGTATCGGCGGTAGAACGCTGTCTAGGTCATCTATAAATACTACAACTAAACAGATAAATGTACCTGTACAGTATATACACTCCGAATGGAGGTGACATAGCAATACAGTCTCAATCACAAATGTAAAACTAAGGTAGATAGTATGGAAAGGAAAATACGAATGATGAGAACAGGAAATAAGTCCAAGATCCACACAAGTCCAGAGCTATACACAAAAAACCCAGAGAATCACATAATATATAAAAACTACTACAGTCTAAAAAGTACTAGCTGGCTCATAGGCCAGGCAAACCTAACTAAGCTACACTACTCAGGGTGAGCAAAGTCTAGTGGCTCTACTAACAAACCACAGCCCGGGTCTACTCCATCAGACTCGACCCCATAATAGGTCGGGCAATCTACCTCAGAATCATCTGTAATATGTCAACGGTATCCTGTCAGGAAAATGAGCAAGTACAAACACCAACAACAGTTCCATATGAATTGACAAATACTATAAGAGACAGTATAATAAAATACAAGACAAAGATATAGGCGACTTGGGAACCATTTGAAAGCCGAGTTACAACCCTTGAACCAAACAAGGACCGGGATTATAACCCTTCTTTCAAACAGAACTTAGTCTCAAATTATGGTACTGTATAAAAGCAGGTAGAGCATGTGAGTAATGGAATCATAGCATGGTGAGAAGTACAGAAAGTAAAGATGAACTGGAATATAAGATACGACAATAAATATAAAATATGATTTGAATTATTAGAGCGATATGTGATCGGCTAGGGAGTCATGGTGGGGTTATCCACTTGGCCCGGCAATCCGCGGTAACCTCAACGGAGAGTCATGCCGGCCAACCTGGATAACCTGGCATGGGGTATCTGCTACACCCTACGTGAGGTGAGGGTGGCGCTAGCAAAATAGTGACATGGAGGCTTTGATCACATAACCCCTAATAATTCCCCTATTCTCGAATAGTATCATGGATCCGGACATGGCACATCATGACACGGATTCGAAAGCAGGTGATCAGCCCACTCCCAAATCGATGTCTATATAAGTACATGAACATGGATATCACATACCAACATACCAAAGAAAATCGGGGAATAACATCTCATGACAGGATCCAACGTATACTAGTCCGTGAACCGTCGTGTCGGGAATCATGTAAGACACTACAACTGAATCGGATATAGTAGATATCAAGACAATGAAAACTATCAGTAAATGTACTCGCCTGCGGTCCTGAGCTGATAAGGTGAACAGAAGTTCAGAGTAATCACAGACCTAAAGATGAGATACTACAAGTCAAAACATGGTTTAATAATGAAAGGAAAGCTAATCTAGTCATGATATACAAGTCTAAGTCAAAAACTAGGTCAAACCAAGTCACACCGAGCTAAACTAGGTTATACTAGGTTATACTGAGCCAAACTGGGTCACACTAGGATAACCAAGGTCAAACAAAGTCACAGAAAGTCAATCCAAGTCAAACTAGGTCAAACGGGGTCAAAGGTTGACTTACAGTTGACTTTTGGTCAACTGGTCAACCCTGGTCAACTCTGGTCAACTCTAGTCAACCCTGGGTCAACCCTAGGTCAAACTAGTCAAATGTTGACTAACTGTTGACTTTTAGTCAACTGGTCAACTCTGGTTTGGTTTCGGTCAATTCTAGTCACTTATAGGCTAAGTTTGACTTTCGGTTGACTTTTGTTGACTTTTGGTCAAAATGGTCAACCGAGGTCAAAACTAGTCTAAGGACACTAATCCTAACCATTACCAACCAAGAGAACCTAATTCTAACTATATCTTAGAAGTTAAACTCAATATCTTAACTATACCCTATTACCTACATTTACCCTTACCAAGGTAATCCCGATACCTTGCCCATTACAAAGGAAATCCCGCTAATACTCAAGATACTAGCTTAGGCTCCTTAGGGTAGTTAGATACTATCCTATCTAGGGTTTACCAACCAAGAAATCTAGGGTTCTTGGGCATCAAAACTATTTTTTCTAATATGTTACTCTCATACACATTACCTTATGGTAATATTGAGGTATCAAGATACCACATCTAACATAACTCATTCTTCTAAACCACACTCACTCTCCTTCACAAACATCATCTATCTAACCCCCATCTAACTTAGAATGCTACTTCTAAAATAACTTCTCAAAAACTAACTCAAACATCTACCACTACCCTCAAGATAACATAACATGGCATACTTTCTAACATTGACAAACCTTATTTTCTACCACTATAAACACTACCATACTAACCACCTAATACACTAAAAACACTCCCTAACTTAGGGGTTTCGTAGTACTAAATGTGGTTGACAAGTGTGGGTAGGTATTTGGGACTAAGGTGGGTCAAAAGGGGATGTTTCGAGACCACAAAAACCCTAAAAAACCATCCTGTACTGCTTCTGCTTACTGCTTTTTCATGCTTACTGCTTATTGCTTACTGCTTACTGCTTACTGCTTTTTCCTGCTGCTTTCCTGCTCATTCTCTCACTCTCTAACCATCTAACCACACACATAAACACATATACCAAATCCACCACCCTTCTCTTCTAACACACCTACACACATCTATATACAAACACACTACCACTCAATCAAAACACAAATCACTCAACAAACTACACTAGCCTCAAGTCAAATAGGATGGCATGATCCTCCCAACTCTCTCACCTTCACAACACACACACTACACTACCATCTATACAACATCAAACACACACTAGCACATATCCTCTATCAATCTTACTTCTCTCCACTAACCACACACATCCTTATCTCATTCAAACACACACACTATACTAACATATATATTACATAACAATAATATATATATATATATATATATATATATATATATATATATATATATTATATATATATACATATATGTACTATATCATACATATTCTTGACAATCTATGATACCTACATTTACATGATATCTATACTAGGCTCATAGGTTACACAAAATACCTACGTCGCATAGTCACTCTTCTACTTAAAACCAATACTGTACAAATTGGGCCTTCACAAAATTCTAGGATTAAAGTATGTTATAGCTCTTCGTGTTAGCTTTCCGAAACTTCAAACGGATCCATTTTCGTGTCCGGAAGCTCCCGGAATCGCGAAAACACCGAAACACGTTCATCTTTCGTACAGCTGACACTCAAACAATTCTACAGAAAGTTATAGAACGAATTTGGCTTATTAAAATATATATTTGGAAAGCTAACTTCGATACGTTTCTTTTAAAAAAACGGAAGGTCAATTGGAGTTATGAGCTAAAAGTTATGACATTTCTAAGTTGCTCTAGCTACTAAAAACGTGGATAAAAATTATGACGAATTTGGGTTGTTTGGACAAAAAACACATGTAGGCCAAAATACTTGGATACCAACATAGCTATCTAAATAAAACATATTCTAACCATCCTAAATAAGATCAATCCACTCTCTAAAAATATAAATCTGAGATTAAAACACTAATTAATCATTCCTACAATATATATATACATACAAGTGTCCAAAATAGGAGTTTTTCCCACTAGGACACAACCACAACACAAATGACACTCCTATGACCTCCAAATGGACACGAAATGGACATAAATGGAGATACAACCATGGAGGTCATTCCTATGGGTTCAAAATATTCCTATATGCATGTAGGGATGGATTAGAGAAGAGATTATACCTTCCGGGAGAGAGTTTCAAAGGAAAAGCCTTCCGACTCGACACCGACACGTAGAGATTCCAAAAGGACACGAACGAGCTCCGAATCCTCCCAAACTTGGCTAGCACCCTCTAACTATGAAATAGAGGAGAAGAGAAGAAGATTTGGTGGAAGAAATGGTGGATTTGGAGATGAAACAATAGAGTTGTTCTCTAGAAATTTGGGGAAGAACAAGAGAGAGAAAATGGATGGATAAAATGAAATGGAAGAGATGGTGACTCACTCCTTATCCCCCCCATAGGTGGCTGCCCAAAAAGGGTGAGGTGTCCCTATTTTGAATGTCCAAAATGCCCTCCACTAATCTATTTGATTTAAATTAAGAATGGGTTAAAGGTTGAGGTCAAATTAGTCTAGTTTTAAGTCTCTAATTAAACTAAACCTATCCATAAATAATTAGTCTAACTACTAACTAAAATTAATATCATGTGGACTAAAATTAATATCATGTGGGCTATGTCTAATTAGTGTGTGGGTCCCACTAGAGTCAAACTACCCCCCGGGTCCCCGTTTCAAGTCGGATTGAGTTGAAATTCGAATCCGACTCAAATAACTCCAAAATAATATCATAAATAATAAAATAAATTTTAAAAATATTTTAAAATGCAAAATGACAAAAATACCCCTATTTCTGATAACTGGGGGTGACACGCTTCCAGCATACGCAACATTCGCTCCATGGCATCGTTAGAGGGTCCGGGTCTCAAGCTACTCGAGCCGCTCGAAGCACTTTTTTCGTTCGCCGCCACGTTCACCGATGTGCCTTCTGGGATTTTTGAAGGCAAAATACATTAGTCACAAAACTTGTTATGGCTCAATCGTATGGAACAACATATCTCATCGACACGAGACCAACGATTTTGAGACTAAAAACTCGACACTGGAGGCCAAGGACGTAAAGCCGTGCTCTGATACCATTATGTCATGCCCCGATTTAGTAGAATTGATAGTCATCCTCCGGGCGTGATGCCGTGCAAGCCTAAGTTGTGCTTGCACAAGGCGGTTCATAAGGTTATTCGAAACAACAACATATATAAGAGTACGCAGAGAAATTGAACACATTCATATAGAAAAGGAAACTTGCATTTTCATTGATAATAAGTTCAGTTACAGACTCGATTACAAAAGAGGCCTCTCGGGCTTACAACTGACATCGATGAGATAGTCATTCCATACATTTACATCCCTTTTTACAAACATCAAACGACTCTCTAAGACCTGGGATCGGCGAGAGTTTGTGACTCATGATGCAGTTGGGTTAGAGTCTTTAAAATGTTGCAGAGTTAGCCTTCGCGCTAGCAAGGCTTCAAAAGAAACGAGCGTCGCCTTCAGTTCCTTGGCACGCTATCCTGGTTCCGAGTACCTGTTGAGAGCGAGGGTCAGCACTTTACACTTTGTGCTGGTGCGTGGCAATTTAAATCCCGTGCTCTCATTTGTTGAAGAATTTAAGTGAGCGTGCATGCAAATATTTAGTGAAGTTTCTAGCCATCCGGTGTAGTGTCCCGTCCCTACATCGTGTCCCATTCTCCATCCACGGGGTGCGCGAGAAAGGAACACTGTCGCTATCGACTCGGTCGGGACCGATAGGTCGGGATCGATCGAATCGATCGAACGGGAACGGTTGAATTAAGATCCATTCCCCGTTATGGAATGGCTTCTTTGGAACCAAGTCCCATATTCAGCGGGTTGCGCCTCGAGGATTGACTCTGCGGCTGAGTCGGGAGAGACCTCCCGTTGCTCTGCTTTTCACGCCGCTTGCATTGGTTTTGGCTTTATTTTCTGAATGCGTTTTTGTGAATGCTTTTCGATGGTTTTCATGGCTTATGTTTCGAACTTCGCATTCGTATCGAATTTCCTTGAATAATACAGTATTCTAATCGGTTGTTTGTGCGATTTCAGGTGATCGCGTATGCAACGTCTAGCACGGCCAACCAGTTTCTCGTCTCAAGTAAATATTAAGGTGAGTGGCTGACCCTTCTTTTCTCGACCCTTTTCTCTAAAACATTTTCTATACGAGACATGTGTTATGCTAGATGTAATGCAACGACATGAATGATATTCCGACGAACGGTCACACGATGTCCCACGAACACGAACTACACAAATGCTTGTCATATAACCTTATCGTGCTTGCAATTTACCATATCATATGGAACCGTGCTAAGGGAAGACGAATCGATTAAATGAATGTCGCAACAATACATAAAGATGCGCGTTGAAATTATGAAGTAACTTAGCACGGTCATGGACAACTTGTCGACAAGGGCGATTGTTTCTTCGGACGGTATCCCGAGGCCACGGGACCGTTCCGGCCTAGGAAAAAATACGGATAGCTATGCCGGATGCATACCACGGTAGACAGTGGCTTTCATCGGGGCTCGCTACCTGCGCTGAAGGACCACTGTCTACCAAGCTATATGTCCAGGATGGCTTGTCGTGCCAGTGACCTTCACGAATGCACTCTATTACGTTTTCTTATTATCAACATGACAGGGAAGAACATGGTAAGTTACGCTACAACGGCGCGCTCTGCCGGGGGTAAGATCTATCGTCGTTATACGGTTGTGCCTTCAAATATAAGTTTGAATTGAGTAGGATGGCTAGAAACTTCACTAAATATTTGCATGCACGCTCACTTAAATTCTTCAACAAATGAGAGCACGGGATTTAAATTGTCATGCACCAGCACAAAGTGTAAAGTGCTGACCCTCGCTCTCAACAGGTACTCAGAACCAGGATAGCGTGCCAACGAACTGAAGGCGACGCTCGTTTCTTTTGAAGCCTTGCTAGCGCGAAGGCTAACTCTGCAACATTTTAAAGACTCCAACCCAACTGCATCATGAGTCACAAACTCTCGCCGATCCCAGGTCTTAGAGAGTCGTTTGATGTTTATAAAAAGGGATGTAAATGTATGGAATGACTATCTCATCGATGTCGGTTGTAAGCCCGAGAGGCCTCTTTTGTAATCGAGTCTGTAACCTAACTTATTATCAATGAAAATGCTAGTTTTCTTTTCTATATGAATGTGTTCAATTTCTCTGCGTACTCTTATATATGCTGTTGTTTCGGATAACCTTATGAACCGCCTTGTGCAAGCACAACTTAGGCTTGCACGGCATCACGTCCGGGGGATGACTATCGATTCTACTGAATCGGGGCGTGACAATGACTTAATGAGTTCTCAGGCAGAGTGAATGCCTGGAGTGCTTTACAGGAAGCACGGTAGTGCAGCACTACAAGGAGTGTAACTCCATGCTACAGTGAGGTGACTTCAACATGAGGTTCCCAGGTAGGGATAATGCCTCAGCTTTGCAAGCCAAGTCACAGCGGAGTAGCACCGCAAATAGGCAGGTAGCCTAATGCTGTATGATAATCGTAATAAAGAGAGGTAGACAGCACTACAAAGAGGACGATGTCCTCATATTACAGTGGCATGACACCACGAAGAGGTACCAGGTAGGGTAAAGCCTCGGCTTCGCGAGCCATGTCATAGCGGCGTAACACCGTACGGAAGCGCAAGGCTTCATGCTGGGTAGTTTGGCACTACAAAAAGGCCTGTGACCTCATGCTATAGTAGTATGACACTATGATGAGGTACCCAGGTGGGGTAAAGCCTCGGCTTTAAGCCATGTCATAGCGACGTAGCACCGCAAAAAAGCGCAATGCTTCATGCCATGACTCTTTATAAAGAACTCACCTATAGTGTATGGACAGAGATATCATGCCGTCTCTTGAGGGTAAACTTGTAGACGCCCAAAAATTATACACTGAAACCAGGCTGGCACAAGGCCTTTAATGTGCAGTTAGAAGCACAGTTGATGTCATTATGTGAGTAGGAAAAATTGCAGTTATGGTGCAGAATTCAAGGCTTAGTCCATTCTTGTATCATGATGTTATTTAACCTATACGGGAAGATTCAAGTCTTAGTGGCATCTCTCCTAATGCATGATGGACAGTCACTGTGGGGAACGCTCAACCCATATATTGTGATATGTGGGAGATTGTTGGTGTTTTTGCCTTTGGACTAGGAAAAATAGTCCCACATCGGCTACACCAAATGGTGAGTATCTCAATATAATGCATTGCTTGTGTTGAGGTGTGCACATGAGGTGTAGTGGGACACAAGTTTGTGCCATGTGGGAGTATTTTCCTAGAAGAAAAAAAGGATTAATTCCAACAAAGATGTAAGTTGATTTTTGTTGTGCGGACTCGGACTCGGACACGGACTCCAGGATGTCTCGTGCATGCACGGGAGTGTTCGGGGGGTAGGCGTGGACTGACACACTTCTATGCTAATTGTGGGATGATCTAAAATATCAAACTCTATTTTTGAGTATTGGTATTTTAGTCCCACATCGGATAGGAGAAGAGGTGAAGTCTCAACTCCACTCTATAATAGAGCCCCTTGGCCTCCTTTGAAAGAGGCACCAAGAAGAGAGTTAAGGGAGTCTGTAAAGTCCAGGAAGCCCGTTCAAGTCTCAAATATTGACTTACGAGCGTTCCAGAAGTTCTTCGTGAACTTGCTGGTTCCTGGAAGCAGATTGTGTTGGGACGAATCTTGCTTTGAGCAACGGTGATCTTAATCACCCCAGCAAGAACCTTTCCTCTTCTTCTTTCTTCTTTCTTCTCCTTCTTCTGAGTTGTAACTCAGTTCTGTCCGTCTGCAACTGCGATTGCGAGGAAGAAACGTGAGATTTACTTTCTGATTATTGTTGCTTTTGTAATCAGATTCATATTATAGTGTTCCTCTTGGATCTCGAGAATAATCAGAAGGTGAACGTTTGTTGAACCTCTGATCTCGACATCGAGTCTACCATCTTTGATCAAGCCCCGGGACTAACAACAAGTATATTATATAAAATCAACAATTATTTGTCGTAGAGAGAGGTAATGATTTCCTTCCATTCTCTTCTCACAAGGTCCTTAGTAGCGTTGACAAAGAAGAACAGTCGGTAAAAAGAAACCTACAATTGGGAATATATAGTTTACTACAAGTAAAATTCATTTATCTCTATTTTCTACATATTCAATCTTTGTTTTTATTTTTAATTTTTTTCATATTTGATTTTTTATTTTCTTTCACTTTGTTATGGGTTCTACTGGAACACTCTCTTTCTCTATATATATGTATATATATCTTCCTTGATATCCACGTTTCAGTTGCCTCCTTTTATGTTTGACAAGTATTGATCTATACTAGGCTGACATATTATGCACAACTATCAAATTGATTATGGACTCGCTCAAACCTATCTACTCGTATAAAACTCATAAAAAATTTCTTAACGTTCTCTTACTTTATTTTATTTGTCCATTATCTATTCTACTATATAATAGGAAAACTTAGATGGTGAAACTTTTGAATTCCGAAAATACCCTTACATACTTATACTAATTAAAAATAGTTCATTAATTTTAATAAGGACAACTTAGTAATTAGGAAGACTACCCTTTGGTCTTCCTAAAGAGTCTTCATAAACTAATTAAGAAATGTTAAAATACGTGCAAGACACGTACACATATGCTAGTAATCTATAATTATAGTTTGAATCTACACGAAATAATAGTATTTCATAACTCAACTTCTTACAAAAAGTTTCGATGTCCGAAGGTTTATAGATGGATAAGATTGTACTCTTGCCACACTTTGCTCTACTTTAGCAACTTTTATTATTGAGATAATTTTTTTGGACTAGAAAATTTTATAGGGAGAATTATGTTAAAGGTCCATATTTGAACCCTAATTTTCGCCGAGTTTCAATGAAAAAGAAAAGAGAAACGAAAAATAAAAACGAAAAATAAATAAATATCACCACATTGATTTCCATCATCCTCTCTCTTGCTCCTCCTCCCAGGACTTTAGCTGGGGTTTTAGTCCCTCAAAAATCCCCTTCAAAATTTTCTTCCAACCCCTCCAAATCCAATGAATTCCTCCAAAATCCCACTCCTCGCCACCACCAACTTCTTCTGCAGCCTCTCCTCCTCCGCCCACAAGTCCCCCTCCCGCCAATTTCTCACAAAAGCCCCTCCAAAGCCTCCATTCCCAAAGCTCTCCACCGCCACCAGAAACTCACTCTCTGATCGCCGCCGGAACCGAAGGAGAAGGGGCAACACTCTGCGAGAGAAGATCCTCAAGGAGAACCCCCAGGTGAGTCCAATTCCCCAACTTTTCGACGATTTAAGCAATGCCCATGTCGAAAAACTAGAAGAAACCGAGGAAAGGAGCAGCCTTTCTCCGCTCTGGGACAGGCTGGAGAACTGGGTCGACATGTACAAGGAGGAGTCTGAGCTCTGGGGGCTCGGGTTCCGACCCATCTTCACCATCTATCAAGACTACGATGAGAACGTAGTTAGGGTTTTCGTCGACGAAGAGGAGATCGTGCGAAGGAGCCGAGTAAAGGCGTGGTCTTTCGAGGAGAGGGAAGGGGCGGCGGAGTTTGAGGACGTGGGGGCGAAGATATCGCGGGCGAGGGCTATCGCGGAGGAGATCGAGAAGGGGGAGTATTCGATCCCGAGGAATAGCTCGATTGCTAAGATCGAGAAGGTGGAGTATTCGATCCCGAGGAATAACTCGATTGCAAAGTTTGTAGTCGAGGAGAAGAAGGGGAGTGCGAGTGAGAGTGCGACTTCTTTAGTCGAGGGAATCCGTGCTGCCTCCGTCCATCACAAGGCAGCTCTCAAGGCCTTGCCGTGGGTCGGGTTTGCGGTGTTATGTGGGGTCGGTGTGTTTTGGGCTACGACGAAGCTGTTTAAGAGAGACGAGAAAGTGGAGCTGAAGTGGGAAGAGGTTGAAATGCTGAGGAGGAAGAAAGAGTCCAGGATGAAGAGGGATAGGTCCGAGAATGGCAGCGCGAAAGTTCTTCCGGAGGTGGAAGAGTTGCCGATGGCTCACATTGTTAGGCCGCAATTGGATAGGGATGAAATGATGAAAAGCATTGAGCAGGCGAGGATGGCAAGAGAGAGTTTACCTCTGTCTGATTCAACGAGTCATTTCGGTGCGAAGAATAGTGAATTTGATGATAAAGTTAGGGAGATCAGAGAAATGGCGAGGAAGGCTCGGGAAGCAGAGCGACAAGATCGTACTCAGAATGATGAGCAAGGGGAAGGCGATGATTTCTCCTCCATGCTGCTGGCTTCTAAGAGTCGTACTGTTGTAAGTGATCCTTATGTAAAAACTAAGTATGCGGAAACTGGGTCAGATCAAGATAGTGTTTCCCAGATCGACTTAGCCTATGGAAAGAATTCGGAGCTCTTGAAGGATATACAGAATGAGAAAATGGTTGGAGAAAATATAAATAATTACGTAGATCTTGTCCCTGATGGGCAATCTTCAGATACCTTTGGAACCAACAGTGATATGGTTAGTGGCGAAGCAGTTAACTCCCTTGTAACTGGTGGAAAAAGTATGGAACATGCCACAGATATTAAGGAGAATGTGGTGGATATAGAGAAAGGGGGGATAGTTGGAGAGACTAATGAGGACTATACAAACAATATCCTTGAAGTGGAATCTTTGAAATCCTCTGGCACCAGCAGAGAGAGAATGACTGACAAAGTGGTTAAGTCCCTTGCAACCAATGGAAAGGATATGGAGCATTCAGAGGATATAGAGAACAAAAAATTGGTCAGAGAAGATGGTAAAGATTCTACGGACATTAGGCCAAATTTATCTCCAAAGCTATCTGGAAGCAACAGAGATACGGTCACTAGCAACGGTAATGCCCATCAGAAAGGCACAGTGCTTTTCTCTAGAGATATGCCTACAGACTTTAATGGGAAAAATTCTGTTAACAGAAGTATTGCCAGCACTCCAAGTACAAAAGGTTTCGGCAATAAAGATGTCAGAGAAAAGAAGACAAAAAAAATCAATTCGGAAAAGGCCTCGAAGAATGTCTTGCCTCGTGTTTCTAGTTCTAGAAAGAAGCCAAAAATCATAAGGTCAGTCAAGCAAGCTAGGGAGTATCTTGCAGGAAAAAATGGGACTCCAGCTCATGAAATGCAGCTTAAACAAGGAGAGCAGCTGAAAAGGCCTGCAGTTCAAACGAAAGGTCGTCCACGCCCTTATGATGGGAAACCTGATTATAGGGAAAATCAGGCGGAGAATGGAACGGCGAAAGTAGTTGATTCTTCAAAACTAAGCATGTCAATGACAAGTGGTGATGTAGGTTCTATCACGTTGAAGAAAGAATCACAAGTTGGTCATGACTCTGGAACAAAATCACATGGGGATGATACAAAGAACATTGAAAAAAATAGAGTGCTACAAGAAGGTAAGGTAGAACGGGGACATGATATTCTTATTGGGAAATCAGAGAAATCCCTCAGGTCTAATGTTGTTAAGCACACTTCATTAGTGGATGATTCAGAAACAGATAAAACAATACACTCAAGCAAAAGCTTGCTCGGTGGAGGTGCAGTGGATAATGCTTCTCGAACTTCCAAACCAAATGATTCAGGTGACGAGCAAAGAAGTACAGAGAACCAAACGTGGAAGGACAGTTATCCCTGGCATGTGTCTGACAATAAACCAGCATCAAAATCTCAGGGTGTCTCATTTGATAATTTATCAATTGGTAGTTCTATTAAAGATGTAACTGGTATGAGAGAGAATGGGGATTGTTGCTCGCAAGAGTTTGACAATTTGTCAAATAAGGGGCATCTCGATTCAAAAGCACAAGTTTCAAAACTTGCAAATGGTATTGGAGATTGTAATGACAGACTAAATGAAACTAATGTCGGCAAGGACCGGACAGAACTATCAGATGGTAAGATGGTTGAGTCTGCAGATCTTAATTTATTAGCTGGTAGTTCCTCAGAGGAGTCAGTTTCACGGGAAGACAAAGTTCTTATTAATGCTTCCTCATTGTTAGTTGATGCCGGCATATCCAGAGATTTGGAACCACCGCTTGATGTACCACATGAATCTGATGGCAAGCATGAAAGCGGAGATCCTCCTAGGTCTAAAGCGAACTCCCGACTGAACTCCGATGGATCTGACTGCCAAACTGGACCCTCATCATTAAGGGCAGAAAAGAGTTGGCTTGAGGAGAACTTTCAGCAACTTGATCCTATAATGAAGAAGATTGGGGATGGCTTCAAAGACAACTACATGGTAGCAAAAGACAAGGTTCAAAATGACTCAGGTTTAAGTGCCAAAATAAGTGAACTTCGATCATTGGGTGAGTATGAGGAACTTGAATGGATGAAAGATGAAAAACTTAGCGAAATTGTGTTCAAAGTCCGAGACAATGAGTTGGCTGGACGTGACCCTTTCCATTTGATGGATGCTGATGATCAGCATGCCTTCTTCGAAGGTCTTGAACGCAAAGCTGAGAAGGTAAATGAGAAGCTGTTGGGTGTCCATGAGTGGGTCCACTCAAGGATCGAAAACCTAGACTATGGCACAGGTATATTTCTTGTATCTACTATCTATTTATTATCACTCATTAGTTATATACCTTTAGGTTATTAAGAATGTAAAAGGGAACTTTGTAAAAAAGGGTAAAAAAAAGGAACTTTGTGCATTGGTTTATGCATCATATCTTTCTCCTCTGTCAGTTTCAAAATAAATTGATGACATTCACACCAATGTTTATAGAATGTATGCTCTCCTTGGAGTTTGCCATCATTTTGGAGCTCTTATCATATTTTCTTTTTATTTGGTCTATTTTAACTCAGATGGCATTAGCTTGTATGATCCGGTGGAAAAGATTGTTCCTCGCTGGAAAAGTCCTGCAATTGCTAAAGACCCTGAGTTTCTTAACAACCATACTGCACATAAGAAGGTAAACTTTGATGGAGATGTGCCCAGCAACATTCAGAAATCAGAAGGGTCACCCATTTCCAGCAGCACTTCTCCTTCCTCTCTGATAAATGAGAGAATCTCTACTGGGACTTCAGCAAGTAGTAAGACACTTATCGAGTGCAGTGATGGTTCTAGCAGACCTGGCAAGAAAACAGGAAAGGAACATTGGCAACATACAAAGAAATGGTCTCAAGGTTTCTTAGATGTTTATAATGCAGAGACAGATCCGGAAATTAAATCTATTATGAGGGATATGGGTAAGGACTTAGACAGATGGTCCACAGAGAAAGACAGAGAGGATGCCGCTGATTTGATGACCAAACTACCAAAAAGGAAGCGGAGATATATAGAGAAGAAAATGGATAAGCTCAAAAGAGAGTTGGAAATGTATGGGCCACAAGCAGTGGTTAGCAAGTATAGAGAATATTCGGATGAAAAAGAAGAAGATTACCTGTGGTGGCTGGATCTTCAGTTTGTATTGGTAAGCTAATTTCTTCTCATTTCATAAGCTCGTAGATTTTACGTCAATATTTCCCTAGAAATCAATGGTTCAGGTTCAAGAGTGTGGCTTATACCTAATACTTCATTTTTGTCTTTGTTTAGAATAAAAAGATAATATCTTATGCTTTGATTCTGTACAGTGCATTGAACTATACACGATTGAGGAAGATGCGGCAAAAATAGGATTTTACTCATTGGAGATGGCAGCAGAACTTGAGCTTGATCCAAAACAGTATCATGTAATTGCTTTCGAGGATCCTGGAGATTGTAAGAGTTTATGCTATATTATACAGGCTCAAATGGATCTGCATGGAAATGACCGAGCATTTGTTGTTGCTCGACCTCCGAAGGTAACTTTCTATAATTATGTATACTATGAAAAAGTCAATCAGGAGAATGGTAGACATGTTATTACCTCAATGTTTGTGTCTACAACTAACCATATATGAAACATTCACGTTACAGTTGATCATAATGAATATTTTATATATGTAAATGAGAATTGCTATGCTGGGATTTAAGCAGTGAAAGATTTACTTTTGTCCTTGTATAGCAACAACAGTAAGCGTTTTTATTTTAAAAAATATTGTGCTCCAACAATTGTAAAAATCACAAAGGTGCCGATCCTGGATAATTTCGATTCAGTTTCAATACTCTCAGATATTTAGATGCATTCATTTTGTAGAGGATCCTTGAGTAATTAATAGAAACTTAGATAATCTAAAATTATTACACTTATTTTGATGGACGGTCAGGAGCATTAAGGTCATTAATCTAAACTGCCCCATTGGACAAGTATGCATTTTGGCCTTTCTTTTGTATTGATTAACGGATTGCTCTCTAGTGTTCTAAATTTTGCTAGGCGGATTCGGTGCGGTGGAGGGCCACCGAGCGTCTAGGCAACAGTTTTTTTTCCTTTGAAATTTGAAATCCATAAATATAAATTTGGAATCCAAACATGTTGTAACTTCTAAATCCATAATACAATTCATAATTTTTTTTTGAAATTTAAAATTTGAAAATTGTGAAATTTGAAATTCCAATGTTCTAAAATCCAAATCCAATCTTAAAACCAAAACAACATATCCACAATACAACTAAGCATAAAAAAATAAAAAAAATTCAAAAACCGAACAGCTGCACAAGGCCGAACATGCCCGCCTAGGCGCTGAGTTAGCCCGAACAAGCGTCTACGACCGCTGAACAAGGGGTTTTTGGTGCGGCGGACGGCCGCCTGGTGCCTAGGCGGCTGCCTAGGCCGCTTTTTAGAACACTGTTGCTCTCTTTTGGTTTAATTGAAAGTGAGGGAAAGGAAAAGAAAATGAAAGTATTCATGTAGAAACTTGATCACATTTATATAGTATCATTTTCATTTTACTTTCATTTCCCTTTCTTAGCAACCAAACACAGCCTTAAAACCCCATTCATTCTAGTATAGCAGTCAAAGCCTTTGGCCTATGCCTTGACAGCAGTATGTATCTGTACCATCTTGAGACATCATGTCAATGTCTGCGTCTGGAAAATGTCAATAGGATTTTTTTTTTAGTTTACATTCCCCAAACTTTCTTTCTTAATTCTGGTCATGAAAGCCATAATCCTGCGTTACTCCACTAGGGAGTGCTAACGCCTTGAAAACATGAATAATGGGAGAACTGAAAAAATGGTAATAGCAGCAGTATCCAGGGAAGGATTACAGGAAAAGAACATGACGAGAGTAAGGAGGAAGTTAAATGATTTTGCCACAGGCCTCAACTCTCTCTCTCTCTCTCTCTATATATATATATAAGTGGTAAATCTAACCAATATATATAAGTGGTAAATCTAACCAAGGTTAGTGGGTAAGCTTCCCCTCAAGAATTCACGTGGGCCTGCATTGGGGATATTAAATCTCAACAATTAGTGGTTAGCACTCCCCCGTTGGATCGAACCCACACAGCCAGGGAGAATAGTGCCTACCTCAGCCACGTAAGCTGGAGGTGCTTGGTGTGTGTGTGTGTGTGTATATATATATATATATATATATATATATATATATATACAAGGAATACATGATTATCAAGCTTTCTTCCTTATCTCTTGTTTTCATCTAGGATGAGGATCTCAATTCCTCCTAACCTCTCCCTATAGTTGTTAAAGGTGAGTACAATGGTGTGCAATGCACCCTTAGCACCTCTCATTAGCATGGCGCGTTGAGGTTCAAAAGGCGAGCCAAAGACGAGCGACTTAGCAAGGCGCAGAAATATGCACCTTAACGAATTCATGCTCAGAAAGGTTCACCTAATGAATTCGATTTTGATTAATGAATTCGGATCGGATCGGTGCGTGTCTAATTCCTACCCGCTAACAATCCAACCCGAACCAAACCCTAAGTTAATAAAGTCTAATTACAAAGAGTAGAGAGAGAGAGAGAGGGAGAGTCTTTGCCTCTATTTCTCTCCCTCCCTTCTCTATCTCTAGTTCCCTCTCCCCTCTTCGCCTCCAGGTAATTTTCTTCTGCTACTTTTTCTATTTTTGTCTGTTGTCTCCGCTTCCTCTCTCTTTTTTTGTTTCATGCATAATCACATTTTATGATAGAACTCGTCATTTCCTTTGTGGCTAACCGTTGACAATATGATCATCTACTTTATGTTTTCGTACAATGATCCTAACATTTCTCTCTGATCATATACCTGATCATATACCTTCTTCTGATAAATCATAATACCAATATATCAAGTTTCTCATTCTTTGACTAAACTTGTTTTTTGTCTTTTTGAAAATTATGTGAGGCCATGCAATCATTCCCATGTTCTTGTTTTCTTGCAGGAAGCTCACACGATTTTGTGATTATGTCCATCATTTAGATATAGTACACTTAAACATGCATGCATTTTTTGTTACATGATGTCTGCATGTTAGACTTGGTACTATTTTTGTGCAGTCAGTTGTATCCCATAGTAGTGATTCTCCACAATAGTGATTTATTGAATATATCATCTTGTATCTTGTGCAGAAGAATTTAATTTTGGCTGGATCACATATTCTTGCTTATGTTGTCAGACTATTAGCATATGCAGTTACAAAACATAGATCTAACTGTCTATTGGTTTTTTTTTTGGGCAAAAAATATGCCTTAATTCAAAGAAGGTGAATGTCATGCGCCGCACCTTGCGCCTAGGCGCTAAAGCCTTTGTGCCTTTGTGCGCCTTGCGTCGTTAACAACTATGCCCCTCCCTTTCGTACTATTTTCACATTAGGCCTCGTTTGGTTCGCGGAAAGGAATGGAAAGGAAATTGTAGATATGAAAATAATAGGATAATTTTATTAATGGTGAGATACTACATATATATAGGAGAGGCTAGCCACTCTCCTATTATTCTAAGCAACGTGGGACTAAAGTCCATTAACTAATAACTCTAATATAACACTTAACACCCTCCCTCAAGCTGGAGCATAGATGTCAATCATGCCCAACTTGTTACATAGAAATTTAACCCGAGGACCCAAAAGAGGCTTTGTGAAGATATCAGTTATCTGGTCGTCGGTCCTCACATGTTGAAATTTTATCACTCCCTTTATATACTTATCACGAACAAAATGGATGTCAATTTCAATATACTTCGTACGTTCATGAAATACTGGGTTGGTGGCAATATGAATAGCAGATTGGTTATCACACCATAGATCTGCCGCTTGAGATCCTGCGTCTTCTCTCAGTTCTTGTAAAAGATGCTTCATATATAATACCTCTGATGTGCCATGAGCAATAGCTCGATATTCTGCTTCTGAGTTTGAGTGTGCAATCACACTTTGCTTCTTGCTCTTCCATGACACTAGATTTCTGCCAATAAATACTGAGTAGCCAGATGTAGATTGTCTATCTGTCAGACTTGCTCCACAGTCAGCATCAGTAAAACACTCAATACGAGTGTCCATTATTCTTCATTCGAATTTATTTTTCTGGATTCTTGACTAGATAACACAAGATTTTGAGAACTGTCTGCCAGTATGGAACTCTTGGAGAAGCCATAAATCTACTTGCAACACTCACTGCGAAAGAAATATTCGGACGAGTTATGACCACCAAGTAGTTGAGTTTTTTAACTACTCGACGATACTGATCTGGATTGGTCATCAGGATCCCTTTGTCTAGAAGTAACTTTGCCCCTGAATCCATAGGTGAGGTTGCTCCCTTGGCTTGCATCATGCCTGCATCATTTAGTATGTCTGACACATATTTTTTTGGGATATTACAATGTCTCGCTTACTCCTTGTGACCTCAATGCCCAAGAAATAGTTTAAGGATTCCATATCCTTGGTTTGAAATTGTTCTCCCAGAAACTTCTTGAGACCTGCAATACCCTGGCTGTCATCTCTAATGATTACAATATCATCAACATAGATACCAAGTAATATCCTTCCAGCTGATGTCTGTCGGTAGAATACGGAATGATCATTCTTTGATTGACGCAGACCAAACTGAGTAACCACATGTGTAAATCGACCAAACCACGCACGGGGTGATTGTTTCAGACCATAGAAGGCCTTCCTCAGATGACACATTTTATCCTCCCTTGCAATGAACCCGGGAGGTTGCATCACATGTACCTCTTCATCAAGATCCCCGTGGAGGAAAGTATTCTTGATATCCAATTGAAGCAACGACCAGTCATAGCGAACAACCAAGGCCATGAGGATACGAACATACGTCATTTTAGCAACATGAGGGAAGGTCTCGAAGTAATCCTCACCATAGGTTTGAGAGTATCCTTTGGCCACTAGACGAGCCTTTAGGCGATGAAGAGAGCTATCTGGTTTCACCTTGATCGTGAATACCCATTTGCAATTCACTGTATGTTTACCAGTGGGTAAATCGACCAAGTCCCAAGTGTGATTTTTCATAAGAGCTTTCATCGCCTCGTTCATAGCAATACGCCAACCGGAATGTTTGAGACCCTCCTCAGCGGTCTTGGGAATCTGAAACCCATCAATAGTACCACCAGAGACTGAGTGTGACTGGTAAGTCCTTTGTAGCTGTTAACATACAAGGGATGATCATGACATGCACGACGAGGACGATCTGGAGGCGGAATAGCCGGAGTTGCTGGCGGAACCGGTGGAGCTATAGGTAGAACATGTGGAGGCAACTCATTGGATCCGGAGCTGCTGGCGGAATCGGAGGAGAATGATTCTGTGGGCATCAAATGCGATGTTTGTGTGGGTGATGTCGGCACTGACTGAATCGGTGTATGCGGACCATCGGCCTGGAGAACTGGCTCGGTAAGGAAGGGCACCCGTACGGGGGACTGTTGTGTTTGATCAGAAAATAACAAAAAATCCTCTTCTTGATAGACTAGGTGAGCCGGACCCGTTGATTGTGGGAGTGGAGGAAATTCGGTTTCTACAAAGATAACATCTCGAGCGAAAAATCTCTTGAGGATAGGGGGAAAACACCGATACCCTTTTTGATCTTTAGGATACCCAAAAAAAATAAATTGTATTGCCTTAGGATCTAATTTAGAAAGAGTTTGTCGGGTATCCCGAACATAGCATAAGCAGCCAAAGATTCTGAGTAGGGGTGAGTATTCGGTTAAATCGGTTTCAACCGAACCGAAATGTCAAAAACCGAATTAACCGAACTTGAAAAAAATAAAACCGAAACCGAACCGAAATTATAAAGAACCGATTTAAACCGAACCGAAATAATAGGTTCGATTTTTCGGTTTAATCGGTTGGACCGTTTTTTAATAATAGGTCAGGCCCAAAGAAAGGTTTGTGGGCTTTAAAAAAATACACACTAATACCAAAAAAAAAATCACAACAGTACATATTATTACAAAGTTCTCTTGTAAAAAATGGGCCGGGCCCAAAGAATTGTTCGTGGTCTTTCAAACAAATACACGCATTAAAAATAATAATTAAAACACTTGCTCACATACACAAAATTAAACACAAGCTATGCAGTCACAATTGCTTCACATACACAAAGTGCTCTCCCATAATAGTTGCAAACAATTGCTCCCATAAAAAAAAAATCAAAACTGAGAGCTTATGAGCATTTGATAGTTCAGAGAAATAGCCCAATTTGTTGGTCGAAATTAGCCTAATTTCAAATTTTCGACCAATTGTAAAAAAGTGAAAAAATTAGCCACATTGATACTTCAGAGATTTCGACCAAGAACAAAATATTAATAAAATCACAACTGAGGGCTTCTGAGCATGGATAGTTCAGAGAAAAATATTTCAACCAAGAACAAATTTTCACTAACCTACAAAATATAAATAAAAAGACAATAAAATCCAAAAACAAAATTAGCCTAATTTCATAATTTCGACCAAAGATAAAAAATTTAAAAAAACAAAAAAATAGTGAGAATAACAATTTCGACCAAGACTAACCTACGGATGCCGTCGTCAGCCTCCGACCGCACTGCCTCCTTCGAGTCCACCCGCCGCATCGCCCTCCGATTCCAGGAGCTCAGCCCCAGTCTTGCTCCGGCCACATCGCTGCCAACGGCGCCATCCTCGGACCTCGACGGGAAGCCCCTGCAGCCTCCTCCTGTCACTCCCCTTCCATCACCTCCTCCTTCTCCATGCACCGCGTCAAGAAGGAGATCTCCGCATGGATGGAGAGTTCGACCGGTTCATGGGAGGAGATCTAGATTCAGTGAGAGAGAGGGAGGAGGAGATCGAGATTCAGTGAGAGCGAGCAAATGTTAGGTTTTTTTAGAGAGAGAGAGGCGGCTACGAAAAAGGCTTCAGCCTTGAGGAGAGACTCAAAAAAGAGAGAGAATGAGAGGAGAGAGAGAAAAAAAAATATTTATACTTAGGGCTAATAGTAATGGTATTTTTGTAATTGTACATGCCTATTCGATTTCGGTTTTAAACCGAACCCGAAACCGAAAACCGAATTTCGGGTATTATGAAACCGAAACCGACCCGAATTGAAATTAAACCGAACCGAATTCCTTATTCGGTTCGGTTCGGTTTTCGGTCTAAAACCTATCACTGCTCACCCCTAATTCTGAGAGGCAGAGGAAATGGCTCTCGTCTGGGAAAGAGGGAAAGAGCCGAGAGAAGGGAGTGCTACCATTGAAAACTGACGATGGCATGCGGTTAATAAGGTAACAAGCAGTAAGAACTGCATCCGACCAAAATCTTTTGGGAGTACGTGCTTGAAACATAAGAGCATGTGTTGTTTCTAAGAGATGACGATTCTTGCGCTTGGCCACACCATTCCGTTGTGGTGTGTACGCACAAGAAGTTTGATGGATGATGCCATTACGGACCAAATGACTATCGAGATCACGAGATAAATACTCACGGCCATTGTCACTCCAAATTTTTTTGATTGGAATACCAAATTGTGTTTTTATTTCGGCATGAAAGTTGTACCAAATGTTAAACAATTCAGAACGATTTTTCATCAGATAAACAAAAGTGACACGTGAGTAATCATCAACAAATGTAACAAAATACTTGAAACCCATTATTGATTCAATCGGACAAGGTCCCCATACATCAGAATGCACCAGCTCGAAAGGAGCGGAAGCAATTTTATTTTAACTCACTGGATAGGAAATCCGGTGATGCTTAGCTAAACTACACGGCTCACAATGAAAGGAAGCAGGGATATCAAAAAACGGGTACATTTTCTGGAGAACTTGGGTTGATAGATGACATAACTGACAATGTAACTCGAAAGGATCGAGTTTCACGCCGGCACAAACAACAGAAAAAGGTGCGTCAAACAGGTACAAGCCTCTAGCCACATACCCCTTACCGATAGTCTTTTCAGTTTTCAGGTCCTGAAAAACACAACCGTCAGGAAAAAATATTACCGAGCAATGCAGTTCACGAGTAATTTGACTAATTGAAATTAAACTGAACGGATTTTCAGGTGTAAGCAACACAGAATTGAGTGACAGCCCGGAAGGAAGACTGACACTTCCACGTCCTCGGACTGTCAATGAACCTCCATTGACAACAGTAATGCCAGAAACACGACGGACATGGACATAATTATGTATCGTACCTGCGTCATCAGTCATGTGAGCAGACGCACCAGAGTCAATAATCCACTGCTTAGGCTTTACTATGCATGCTGCTGAGTATCCGGCTGTGGAGTCAGACGTGGAAGCTTCACCACGATGTTGAGCCTAGAAATCAAGAAACTATGTATGAGTCCGAAGTCAGCTGAACCGATCGGACACTATCATCAGAGGCATCGGTTGTGATATTAGCAGCAGGTGATTTAGTGCATTGCCAGTAGAAATAGCCAAGTTGTCCACAATTAAAGCATGTGTGCGGTCTTTCTCCATCATGACCGCCATTGTCACGTCCCCTATCGCGACCAGCATTTCGGCCACCATGTTGGCCACCACGACCACCATGAAATTCCGTACGAGCGGCACCGAGAGCAGAGCGATCAGCAGGAGTATCACCCGGAGTGGTCTCAACGACTTTGGCTGCCCGAAGGACACGATAGCGTGCTTCCAACAGGGACGGAACTTCAGATTCAGCAATAATCTGAGAGCGGACGGAGTCCGCATCAGGGCGGAGAGAGACGAGATAAGCCATGACATGAAGCTACTCACGTTGAGCCCTAGCTTCATTAATGTCCGACGTAAGTGGTAATACGCGGTCGATCTCATCAGACAGCCTTAAATGTCCGTAAATGGTCCTTATGAGATTTGTCTCCCTGATTTGCTCGGTATACACCAACGACCGAGTCATAGATACGAGACAAATTGTGTTTTTCATCAAACGCCGCTGCCAATATCTCACATAACTCCTTCACGGAATCTGTATTTTGAACCATGTTTTCCACCGATGGTTCTATTGAATTCATCAACTGTGTAAACAGTCGACTATGATCTGTCTCTCATTTCTCAAATATGTGATCATCTTCTGCGGGAGGGTTGTCAGTCAGATGTTTGGACAATCGCATTCCTCGAAGTGTCTTTTCGACCTTCTTTCTCGATGTCGAGTAGTCCTCTGGTCTTTCCAACCGTCGATTGATAAGTCGAATTGAGAAAATCGTCGTACTAGTGCCTGTTGGTCCCGTTAGTGTGTTGCTGACACTAGTGTCTGTGGCACTGCTATTCGTCGTAGTGTCTGTCATCTTTCAGGATTCTTGATTCGACTGTTGATTTGTTCTTTCCAACTGGATAATCATATCAACTCTGCTAATGTGCTAAAAACGTAGCCAGAATCCGGCACGCGTGCATAGGAAACAGAGAGTGTGGATCACAAGCCATGACATAGAGATAACCCAAGTTAACATCTGTTAGATCCTGGTATGAAGGTCATGGAAAGAAATAAAAATTCATGCAAAACAAACCATATTGCTCTTTGTTAAATTTTTGATTTGATCATTGAGAGTCAGAGGTTCTAGCAAACAATCATATGTTTACTCTCTGAGAATCCCAATTTTTTTAGAAATTAGGGCGGCGGCATATGAAAAGGGGAAACGGTTAGGGTTATGGTTTCGTACTTGAGCCATGGAGATGAGGGGGGTGCCGGGAAGGGGGGTGGCTAACAGTGGGGCGGAAGAGGGGGAAGCAGCAGCAGTAGGTCGAGAGGGGGGGGCTAACAGGGGCGGGCGGGAGCAGCAGCAGTAGGGATGGGCGGCAACAGCAGCAGCGACAGCAAGGAGAAGGGGGGAGGGGGAAGGGGGTTGCGGCTAGAAGGGGGGGGGGGGGTAGTTTAGGGTTAGGGTTTTTTTTTTTCTTTGTGGGGAGGGAGAAGGGTGGATGGACTATGGCTCTGATACCATGTAGATATGAAAATAATCGGATAACTTTATTAATGATGAGAGAATATATATATATATATATATATATATATATATATATATATAGCCCATCTCCTATTATTCTAAGCAATGTGAGACTAAAGACCATTAACTAATAACTCTAATATAACACTTAACATAAGTCAATTTCTTGGCATTTCCTTTCATTTGGGAAATTACAATTTCCATTGATTTTTCTTTCTGATGTTTGGAAATGCCAAGGAATTGGAAAAGAAAGTGAATACTTCGAGGTGGGAAAGTGATTCCTTACTTAGATGGATGAAATCATTTTCTCCCTACCTTCCCTTCCATTGGGAATCACTTTCCTTTTTCTCCTCAATTCTTTTGGCTCCCAAACATAGGAAAGTAATCACTTTCCTTTCCCAATTCCATGATTCCGTGAACCAAATGTGGCATTAGTTGTTTCTCTAAATCTATTTTCATGTATGCATCAGGAACCCTAGAGCCTAGTTACCTAAGGAGGAGCAAAGATGAAGTATCTTTAAAGAAGATGAGAAAACTATGCAAGGTTCTTATTGAAGAATAAATTATTTATCTTAGTTTTCTACATTTATTATTTCATGTATTTTCTATTTCTAGTTAGGATTAATGTCATTTTAAATGCTTTGTATTTCCTAAATATATTGGCCAAGAGTCGTAATAAAATTAGAAGCCATTCTAGTCACAATATAGCCTCCACTTTCAACATGATATCAGAGCTCTATATTCTCTCTTATCCTCCTCTTTTTTGTGTATATACTATATAGATTCCTCTTTGGCGATGTTCGCAGCCTCTTCGTCGGCTACTTCCGGTATGGATGTTTTGGTTATTTTTATCTTTCTTTCGAGATTTCTTCAGATGTGAAGGCCCTACTATCTTGAGGTTATTTTTTGAGATGATTTCAGGTTTCCTCGATATGTGAGTCCCGTTTTCATGATTTTTTCGACACATGGAGCCCCCAAGTATTTTGGATGTTTTCTTCCAAAAAAAATTCATTTTGGAGCCCCAACCTACTTTGAATGTTCTTTTCCGGAATTTGTTCTTTTTTGGTGTCTCAGTCTACTTTAGATGATTAAATTCAGGATTTTTTTTTTCAGTTGGGAAGCTCCAACTATATGGGTCGTTATGGAATTTCTTTGGTTTTGGACCCCCCAACCTTCATCATATGGTTTTTTCAGTTTTCTTCCGGAATTTCTTTGATGTCGAAGCTCCAGCCTCCTTTTTCATTATATCCACTTTCTCTCTTTCCAAGCTGACTTGCTTAGTTGCTTTCACCAAATTTCAACTTGTGGGGACGTGTTGAAGAATAAATTGTTTATCTTAGTTTTTTGCATTTATTATTTTATGTATTTTTCATTTCTAGTTGGGGTTAATGATGTCATTTTATGTGCTTTGTGTTTCCTATATATAATGGCCAAGAGCCCTTATAAAATTAGAAGCCGACTGTTCACAATGTAGCCTCAACTTTCAACAGTTCTTTCGTGCTAGCAAGGTTACATATTCCTTCAGCTTTCTAGGTATCTCATGGTACTTTCTTTTGCCAAGCATGATGAGATTCAAGGCATTAGGCTGATAAGATGAACTTTAAACATAGAGTATTTGTTTGTTTTTGTTAGATAAGAAAGGACTTGAACAAGTAAGCCACTTATTGCTAATTGGCGCGCTCTCCCTTTTCAAACCTTCGCTTATAGCCTTTGTGCCTACTAGTTAAAATGATGTTGATTTGCTTGCCCTCTTTATTCCAGAGGAAAGGTTTTGGTCCTGACTTGTCTTGATGTAGCCAAACTTATTTAGTGGATGATGTTGAAATACACGTTTCCACCTTTCCAATGGCCCTGCAGTTATTAAAAAAGAAGGATAGTCATGCTTCCCTTGAGTGGGAGCTGGACTGTACATTAGGCTGTGTTTGGTGGTTGCTAAGAAAATGAAGGAAAAGAAGGGAATATGAAATTTGTTCCTATGTAAATGCGATCATGTTTCTACATGAAACACTTTCATTTTTCTTTCCCTTACTTTCTTAGCAACCAAACACAGCCTTAGAGTTTGAAGATAGGAGAGGGGATTGAGATATTTACGCAAAGACAGTTCCAAAATAGACTCTACGCAAAGGTCAAATTGAATCAAACACAAAACTCTACGCAGGCCTCACATTCAGACTTTACGCGGAGGATAGTTTAACTTTCTACGCGAATGAGCTGTCTATGCTGCATTAAATACACGAAGATTCTGTCCTGACAGATTGATTTTCTGACAAAATAATTGCACAGAAGTCAAAGAGTTTGTTGTTTAGTGTGCCAATGAGCTGCTTTACGCTTGAGGAACCGCTTCCACTTTACGCATAAGAGTTATTTGAACTTTTACGCTCAAGGCTATCTCAGCTACTCTTTTTGCGCGCGTAGAGTTTATTTGAGCCTTTACGCTCAAAGGCTATTTTTAGCCACTTTACGCAGGAAGTTTACTTTGAGCTATTTTACGCTCGGGACATGTTTAAACAACATTTTTTATGCACAGTTTGTCCTGATTATGTGGGAACGTGTTTTCCTGACGTGGCCTTCATACCACACTTCTCGAAGAACATGTGTACGTGCTCTCCTTATTTTATTGGATTATGGGACACGTGTCAACATGCGTAGAAGACAATTTATGTACGTGGGTGACAGTTATCCTAATAGCCTGCGTAGAGACCCAATATTGATGCTTTTTACGCACAGAAGACAAGTCTATATAAAGACTTCTTTTTTTAAGAAAGAGGTACAAGATTTTGGAGACCACATACTTTCAGAGCAAAGTGATTTTCCAGAGTATTTCTCTTCAACTTTTCTTCAAGAACAGAGTGAAGTAAAGCAGGAAAGCATTCGACTGTGCCATCAGTGCCAATTGTGTCGATACCTTTCTGGTGACTTAGTTCTTCCAGTTGTTCTTCTCCAAGCAGTTTTTTTCATCATCATCGTGTGGTCCAAGGAACAAAGTGATCGCTCTCAGATCAGACTTCCATAGCAATACTTTCCAGAATCTACTTGTACTTTTGTACACTTTCTCTCGTTTTCTTTCAAAAGCCTTTAAGGCATTTTGTTAAGTAAAACAGTGGATGATGTTGAAATACACGTTTCTACCTTTCCAATGGCCCTACACTTATTAAAAAAGAAGGATAGTCATGCTTCCCTTGAGTGGGAGCTGGACTGTACATTAGGCTGTGTTTGGTGGTTGCTAAGAAAATGAGGAAAAAGAAGGGAATATGAAATTTGTTCCTATGTAAATGTGATCATGTTTCTACATGAAACACTTTCATTTTTCTTTCCCTTACTTTCTTAGCAACCAAACACAGCCTTAGAGTTTGAAGATAGGAGAGGCTTAGTAATGTCTAGGTTGTTCAGCTAGTGTAATGACTGATGTTCTCTTCTGATTCACCATTGACGATTGACTAAGGCACATAAGTAGAAAGGATATAGGAAAGCCAAGAGGGAGGAGATTTGTATGCTCATAGTTCAATGTTCGTAACTTTTTTCTTTTCTTTTTTATATATGTTATTCCACTTTTTACCTGAGAAGGTCTTGTTGGTCTTGTTTATAGATTTTCATTTGTATAAAATCTCCTATAAAGTTTCTTAATAGATCTTCATGTGGGGGTTCCATCTAATATAAAATAAAATCTCTTATGCCGTCTCTCCAATGATTTTTTACAGTGTGTTTGGGAACATTTGTGGGGAGGGAGAGGAAAATTTGAGGGGAAGGAAAATGGAGGAGAGTAAAATGAAAGTAAAGTTAATTTTCTCTTCCTTTGTTTGGATGAACAAAAAGTAGGGAAAGGAAAAGTTTAAAAACAATTTTTTATTTGTTTATGGATAAGGTATAATTACTATTTCCTCCTTGGTATTCTCAAATGATGATTTAATATTAACTTTTTGAGGGGTGGTGGGGTAAATTCACTCAAATTTCCCTCATCTATCTCCATTTTCCTTCCACTTTTGGGAGAAAATTTTTTTGGTGGGACCCACCTACTTTTTCCTCTTAAATTTTCCTCCCCCATTTTCTCTCCTCCTTTCCAAACACCATCATTTAAAATTTTCCTCTCACTTTTCCCTCAACTTTTTCCTTCCTCCCATTTTCCACCCTTCCCAAACAGTACCTTAGGGTAGCTTGATCATGGTTTCTTTGTCAAATGTGCCTGAAAGTTGTACTTGCAAGCTTAATTTTTTTTGAAGAAGCTCCCATCTGGTGGAAATATCTAACTGTAAACGTGAAAAATCATTAGATTGAATCTTTCGACATAACTTTTCATGTTACAATAAAAAAATCATGCAGAAAAATCGTTAATTCAGAAAAGGCATATGGATCTCATTATGGAAACATTCTGATGCAGCATACATCACAGTTCTAATGGAAATTATAAGGTTCTTAATAGGGAGTGCTCTTACTTTGGAAACTGATTAGAGGAATTCAGAGGTGGATACCTTCAGAACTTTTTGCAGTCAGATAGACCTATAGATTTTAAATTGGAAGGGGCACACCCTATACATCTCGAATGTCTAGAATGATCAAAGTGTTTTTCATTCCTCTTCACTGAGACCATGTTCAACTGGGGACTGTTCAAACTTGAAAAGGGGGAAAATGAAGTAGTGAAGTAGCTGGTGGGCCCCTGAAAACTAATCCACTCACTTGCACATAATTTCCTTTGCTTGTTTAAGAAAATATTTGTAGGAACCAATGAAACTTTAAAAGTTCCACTATTTATTTCATGGAAATACCATGGATGGAACACCATGGAAGTTCCAATTTCTTGTAGATAGAACCAATGAGACTTTCAAAGTTTCACAATGTTGGTGCATTGTAAGCGTACATGGGGGTACCAAATTTGGCGATCCTGTTGTATTTCTTGAAGTGTCCTTGTCGTGTAGGAATGAATAAGAAAACCTTACATATTTACGCTTTTATGTACCTTTGGCCACACCCCCCCTGTAACGGTTACCCCTTAAGTTGTTCCACGAATCACCCCAATTCAACCATGATGTTAGGTTTGGCTTTATTTCCTGAATGTCTTTCTGATTTATGCAAACATTCCTGCATCAAGCACAATTTTCTTTATACATTAAGCAACGGCTGCAGGGAACATATACTTTCCGTCACAGTAAGAAATCCTCCATATGTTTTTGCATGTGTAAGTCTACTTTTAATTGATGCTAGGGTTCATATGTGGATCTATCTTTAGCTGATGCCATTCCCAGTATTGGATATTATGACTTATTAATGTGTCATATGCCCTGCAGGATGCTTTCCGTGAAGCCAAAGCCAATGGATTTAGTGTTACTGTGATTAAGAAAGGGGAGGTGAAACTCAATGTAGACCAAACATTGGACGAAGTAGAGGAGAAATTAGTAGAGATTGGAAGCAAAATCTACCATGATAAGATCATGCGTGAACGTGGAGTCGATATTCGTACATTAATGAAGGGTGTGGTTGGTGCTGATAAAGCAACCAAGAAGTAATTTTCTTCTTCAATTCTAGCTTATCTACGTTGTATTTATGCAATTATATATACTCAAAAAAATTATCTTTGCTACATAAATTGAGTTAGTAAGCAAGCCTAAGTAGCTGTAGGAAGGACATTACTAGTTAACTTGACTATTATTGTTAACAGTTGACGGTTAACCTGGTCATTCTATTAGTAACCTTCCCATTGCCCATGATAGCTTGTTCAAGTTTAGACTTTGAAATCTCCCATGAGTCATACATTGGTTATGTTTCAAACTTTTGTCAACTACCTCTCTCTCTTTTTTTCATCTGAACTTTTGTCAACTTGTTATTGATTGATATGAGTACTTCGGAGCTATGCTGCTTAACTTAGAGACGAATGGTACACCCTGATTAATTAATGGCTAAGCACATATAACACTCTTCAACACCAACCCAACCTGATGCAATCCTCATTGACATAGTTGTTTCATGTTAATTTAATTTAACACGATAACTGACTTTGCTGATCGACTGTGCAGAAAATCAAAGAAGATGCTTGCGAGCCCTGGTAAATCTCAAAGTTCATGATACTACTTAACAGCAGCACAGGGATGCATCAATTTTTTGTTTCTTTGAGATGATTGTTCCCATCTTACTTTAATAAAGGGGCGATCATTTACAGCCTAATTAAAAGTAAGCTTTCAATTTACAATTCTTAAGTTAATGTGTGCTTTCGTATTAGTCAATTTATTATAGTTTTCCTTGAAGATGCGACTAAAATTTGCTCTTTATCTTTGTTGCTCTACACTATATGCCTCAAAGTAAAATCTATCTGAGATACGTATGGCCACAAAATTATGCATTCTACTTGGAAGGAGGTAACTCTTTTCTCATTGACAAGCGCAACACTTCGAAACTGAATTTTTATATAGATAAAACTATAAACTCAACCAAAGTAACTCTCATAATACTCTAGTAGCCATAATGTTGCTTAGCTTTACAAGACTTCTAATGCAAGTGAAATACTAGAACAACAACCAGCAACCCTTCGTCCCAATTTTTGGCTTCAGCTATTTGGATCCGTTTCTTCCATTTAGCTCTGTTAAGGACCATGTTGTTTCTAACATCAACAAGACTATATCTCCCTTGTTACACGAATCTGCCATTCAGCTCTGCTAAGGGCCACGTCTTTTGCAACATCAACAAAAACCACATCCCATGTTACAATCTCAATCCAAGTTTGTTTAGGCATACCATGCTATTTGACCGCTCATAACTAGTTCATTTATTGTTCTACTTTGCGCATATCCAAACCGTATTCTCTCATCTTATCCACAATTGGGTCACATCCAACTTCCCAGAATTGTACTTAATTCTTATTTCATTTTTCAGGCATTGTCTCTTGTTCATCTTAGCATTTTCATTTCAGCTATGCCCATTTTCTAGAAAATATTTTTTGATTGCCAAACGGTTTGGTCGATAAAGCAAGACAGATCTTATATCTGTTGTAAAAAAATAGTTCAACTTCAACGGTATCTTGTGATAAAAAAGAACTCCAAAAGCACTCTTCCATTTCAGCCATCCTGCTATAATCCTATCATCAAGATCCTTCTCAGTTTCTCCATCACAATGAATGATTTATCCTAAATACCGAAAACCCTCTCTCCTATGTCTATCTTATCCATCAATGTATACTCTCTTATTTTTTACTGTAGGTTGAAGTTACTTTTTGTATAATTATGTTTTCCTCCTACTGGATTTAAAATCCTTAGATTCCAAAGTTTTTCCTCCAGAGTTTTATTTTATAACATAATCCTTCTCTTGTCTCATCTACTAGTGCAATATCATCAGTAAACAAGATGCACCTTGGAAATTCATCCATAATATAAGTAATTTATCCATAATTAATGAAAACAAGGACTTAGTGTTGATCCTTGATATGCCAGAGGGACAGTTCAGGAAAATTTGGTCCAGTTTCGAGATTAAACTAGTAGGTTTATTTTTTGCTCATTTGTTTTAATTATTCATGCTCATGGATCGCATGGTCTAAATATAAGATTAATGATATTTAGTATCTCATATTAGGATTAATTATATTCAGTAAGTTTGCCTAAGACTTATTATTACTTGATGATCAAGGTTTGCATGCCTATATAATTACTCATGCAAGATCCTAATTTAAGGAGAAGACGAGGAAGTGTGCATGGTCTTTTGACAACTAGAACTGTTTAGATGCTCAGGAGAATATACATATAGGATGTAAGTTTCTTGAAAAGGTAAGATTAGACTGGTCGAGGATTATCTTCACTGTGTAAGTACAAAAGGATTTTAAAGGAGATGACCTTTGCTGAAAGGAGACTACATTTTCAGAATGGTGAGGGATGCCTATACAGTGTCTGTTCTGGTTTGAACATCATCATTAGTCTCAAGTAGCAATGTGACAGGCCAAGGAAGGGAAAATAGAACAACTTTAGTAATTTACTGACGAATTTGAGATGAGAGATGCAGACACTGTGTGAATTGGACTTTAAGAAGTTGATCTTGAAGTGCTTGGCTATTAGTTTTCATGTTGAAAAAGGAAATCAGATGTATCGGAAAGAATTTCCAAAATGTCCAACCCGTTCTGATCTGCCGATTCTGTATTGTGACATCTCGGTGATGTGAATTACATTAGTGTTGGGGCTGTCACATGAAGCCCTTACTCTGACACTTGGGACGGGCTCACCACATGGCAGTGGTGAATATGAGCGTTCTGAATAATTTCTCCTGGATGGGAAATTGAGTCGATGGTTACTGCCTGCAACATTAAAGGGAATGATAAAAGTTCGGATTTTTCCTAGGTTAAATTTCCTAGGTTAAATTTTACTTCACCGCCTATCCATCATCAACATTGTGCCTAGGTCCCATACTGTTTGGCTGGTAATGTTAAGCTTATTTGCTGCGCCTGTCGACATCAAAACACAAGTTAACCTTGTTTTTATGCTTTACTACCTAGTTTCTATTATTTAGTTTCATCTATTACAATGATGACTAGTCTGAGAGGTCCTAGATTTTGATGGGTCATTCAGTAACTGATAGCATTGCCCTTTCTGTTTATTAGTTGAGGTATTTGTTTGTTTATTAGAGTAGTACAATATCTTAAGCATGACTAGTTAATTAGTGTTGTAATCATAATTTGTGTTTGTGCAGTTTGGAGGGGTCTTACAGTTGGAGAGGAGTGGACGACGGGTGGAGCGGGTCTTGGCGGCGGACATGACGAAGGAGGGGGAAAGGGGAGGTTGGGGAGGGTGTAGTAGCGGATTTTGGCGGCGGGATGTCGTGGCAGGGGAAGAAGGGCGTGCCTAGATGGACTGGCAGGGGTCAATGACACGGGAGAGGGAGAAGGGGAAGGGTCTGGGGAGGAGAGTGGAGGGGTTACTACCTCCATGGATAATTGGATATTTATACTGGAAATTGCTGAGAACCCCAATTTTGGGGTTGGTTTTTATGAAAAATCCATCCGGAGGATGGGTTTTATGAAATGTCCAGAATTATATATTTTCACGTTAAGTATTTCAAGATTCTCTTTAGATGTTCTGTATTTACAAAATTAATACCATAACTACCCCTCCGCACAAACTCAGATTTGGATTGCGATTCTAGTCGTCGTCGTCTTCTTCTTCTTCACGAGAGATCTGAATTCTATTGTTCTCATCTTCAGCAGAGATCACAAAGATCGTTCGTAGTTCACCGTGTTTTTTTTTTTTTCAGTCGAACTCCGATCATCGCTCATCTTCATCTTCTTCTTCTTTTTCGACAATTAGGTCAATTATGGAGAGAAGATATTCTTCTTCTTTTCCATAAGAGTTAGCATCGTTTTGAAAGAAGAACGAAAACTCTTGAATCTTTATTCATGTCAAATTTCTTTCCACAAAACAAAAAAAATAAAAAATTAGGTTTCTGTCAAATGTTCTCCGTCGATATAACACGAAGAATAGTCATTCTCCTGCATTTTAACAAGAAGAATGTCATTCTTCGTGTAAATTAACACGGAGAATGTCATTCTCCGTGTTACTAATAAGGAAAATGTCATTCTCCGTGCATTTTAACAAGGAGAATGTCATTCTCCGTGTTACTAATACGAAGAATGGTCATTCTCCTGTGTTTTAACATTTGAATGACCATTCTCCGTGTCATTTAACACGGAGAATGATCATTCTCCGTGTAATTTAGCACGGAGAATGCCATTCTCCGTACTAAATTACATGAAGAATGGTCATTCTCCTACGTTTTAACACTGAGAATGACCATTCTCCGTGTTGGCCATTCTCCTGCGTTTTAACACTGGAATGACCATTCTCCGTGCTAAATTACACGGAGAATGGTCATTCTCCGTGTAATTTAAGACGGAGAATGGTCATTCTTCGTGTAATTTAGCACGAAGAATGGTCATTCTCCGTGTTCCGTGTTACTAACACAGAGAATGACCATTCTTCGTGTAAATTAAGACAGAGAATGTCATTCTTCGTGTTACTAACACGGAGAATGACCACCCTCATGCAAAATTAACATTCTTCGTGTTCTAACACGGAGAATGGCCATTCTCTTGTATTTTATGGTCAGTTGAAACTTTGGAGGGCCATAACTTTTGACTGGGAGATCGAAACGAGGTCCGGTTTGTCGCAAAATAAGCGAATCTTCAAGGAGCCTGAGATAAACTGTTTTATTGTTTGTCGTCCTTCCGAAATTTTAGAATCACAAAAAAATGATGTTTTGACCTCCGTTTAGCACTTTTGCCGTTTGTCTCGGTCTTTCCGAAATTTTTCGACGAGTTTTTGAAGATTTTTGAGGAGAAAAGCTAGATTCGAAAGTGAGCAACGTATGGAAGAAGATGAAGTATCGAAACGTTTTTTTAAGAGTAGTTTCGTGGGTGTTTTCAATAAATTAGAAGAAATGGCAAAAAGGTCATTCGGAACCCTCTTTATATATATTTTGCTAATTCTGGGCACGCGATGAAATGTTATTGTGCGGTGGGGTTTTCATAAAACTTTTTCGTTTATTGAGCATTTCCTAAATTTTCTCTATTTATACTGTTCGTCAACATCGTCACACTATCAACTTGTCTAATAATAGTTTAGAATATTAATATATCGATTACAAGGGATTGTTTGGATGCATAAAGTAGATGCAAGTGCGAAATATGAAATCTGAATTTTGCATATGCATCTCTTGCATATTTATATTTATATTTCAGTTGTTTCGATGGTTTGAAGAAGTGAGGAAGTGACAAGTTTATACTTTCGTTGTTTGTTAGTTGAACTCAACTTGGAAGTGTACTTTTTTTTTCTTTTCTGGATGTTGTTATGAAGTGAAATGGAGAAGAGATATGGTGAACACATTTGAAATGGGTAACCTTAAATTTATAATTGAGAAGTTTTGAGTCGTACCATTTTTACCCAAATTTAAGGTGCATCCCACAGCTTTACCATAATGTACGACACCTTCCACTTTTGACGGAAACTGTCTATAGCTGTAAGCCTCCTGAATTTCAGGGTTTATTTTAAATTTTCTGAATGAATTATTTTCGATAAATATTTATTTAATTATTTTGAACATTAATGTTCCTTCCCGTTACTTTGACTTCTGGAGCGTCAGGGATGCCAATCTCTGTAAACTCTCTTTATAGGTTTTGAAGTAGACAAGATTATCTTCGTTTTGATATATCATGTCCCACTTGAACTCGTTCCCTTGTACTCTTTTTGTATCGCGCAACTTCGGGTCAACTTAGACCAATTAACCGTTGAATAATTATTCCCACTTTTATCTTTGATCATCGTTTGCACGTTACCGTGACTTTTAATTTAGGAGCACCAGACCAGTCGTTTTCTCAGAACCAACTTCTCATGAATGATCTACTCGAGACGTTCTTCACCCATGACCTTTGTGTCCCACTCAGACACTCCATTTTGTGCTTCATTTTCTCCGCACAATTTTCGGGTCAATTTAGGCCAATTAATTATCTACCGTAAAACCTGATTTATTTTCCAATTTAGTTTCGGGACCCGACATTGATCCAACATAGTCGACCCAAAGTAGGGACATGGCCCACATGAAGCCTACTACCCACATGAAACTTGTGTTCCATTTATTTGAGTTTCCGCATATTATTTATTTGTCCGTGATCATAAATACCTATTTAAATTCAATTATTGCCTCCTGTACGATTTCGACCCGACCCGGCTCGACCGAACCCGAACCCAAGCTCCATGTTGTCCTCTTGTGACTACCCAAACATCCCCTGTAATTTCCCTCCTTTTCCTATTTTAAATATCTCTTCTCCTCTCTCTACTTATTTAAATACCTATATTTAAATATCTATCTATTTTCTTTAAACACACAAACAAATATCTCTCATTAAAACACCAACACACACACACACCTCACCATCTCTCCACCAACACCCCCCCCCCCTTCATAGCCGACCTCCTTCTCTCTTTATTTCCTATAATATCCCACACTCTCTCTATTCCTACACTCTCTCTCTCTTATTATATGTACACACACCTACACACAACTCTCTCTCACTCTTTCTATATTTACACTCACACACACAAAAGTTCTTTCTCTCCTCCATACACTCGGCCGAACACTCCCTCCATGGCAGCAAGCATCACCACCACCCTCAACATCATCCTCCCTCTCCTCCTCCTACTATCCACCACACCACCACCATCAACTACACCATCACCATGCACCACCACCTTCATCATCACCATCAAGCCCAACACCACCACCATTATTATCACCACCACCATCAAACACCTTCGCCACCGCCGACGACCGATGCCGCGGCCACCCCCGCCATCGACGCGGCCCCGTCGCCGATGCGGCCCCGACGCCGTCGCCATGTCCGGCCAGGCCGGCCCTGCACCTTGCAGCAACAGCGACAGCAACCAGCACCGCAGTAACGCAGAAGCGGCACGCGCCACCGCGGCCGGCCGCCGCCGCCGGCGAGCCCCCCTCGGCCGTGCACGAGTCTCCGGCGAACCCCCCTGGCCACCGCCCGCTTCTCCGACGCGCCGAATAGCCTATTCGTGCGTTTTGAACGGAATCCCGTCGTGACCCGCGAGTTTTGAACTCGGAAATGGCGTCCCGTCGCAGCAACTTCGTACGGATTTTTTGGTCAATCCGACCGTTGGATCGGCGAACTCCTTGCTCCGTCTCAATCTCGGTATATAGCACTTCACTCCCCTCAATTTTCGTCTGTTAATTTAGTCGTTTGATACCTCAAAACTGGCCACCAAGTTGACACTTTAAATTGAACTGTTTTTGGACAGTTTCGTGGAGCCAACTTCGTCAGCTCGTAACTCCGCCATCGCAACTCCGGTTGGCGCACTACCAGTTCCTATACGCATCTGGTATAACCCTCTCCCTGCCTCCTTTAAGTTTTGTTTTATTATAAGCACGTTTGGTTGGTCGAATTCGACGCCAAAGTTGGCCGTTCGAATTCTTTAATTTGTACTTGTTAAATTCTATTTTTGAACCCGGGATTCCGGATTCAATTTCTGACACCACCAGTAGACTCGTGGCGTCGTTCTGGCATGTTTCCATATAAAATTTGCTTGATTTGGAGAACGTGGGCCCTGACATGCATTTCGGTGCAAAGCGGGTCCCACATTCCGAGTCAACGGGTCACTTTGAGATCGGCTCATCGGAATCCAATTCCGGATATACCGTTGAGTTCGTATCGTCATTATGGACTTGTTGACATATAATTTATTGTATTTTGAAAACATTTGCTCCGGCACGCACTTTGGTGCAAACTGGATTCCAAATGTCCGCGTCAACGTATCATTTTGAGATCGGCACATCGGAATTCTATTTCGGACATACCGTTGGGTTCGTATCATCATTCTGGATTTGTGGACATATAATTTGCTAGGTTTTGTAGACTTCTATCCTGACACGTTTTTTGGTGCAAAGTGTGTCCAACGACGGACATCATTTTGACCCGAAATTACCGTTTTGCCCCTGTGTCTAAATTAGACTTATGGGTAGACTATCCTAGCTAATTTGACCGTTCTGGACACGTTGGTGTTATTTATTTTATCATCCGACAACATCTGTAGATTTTGCTTATGTATCATCCTTAATTTATAATTAATTATTTTTTCAGAAATTATTACTTTCTATTTTTGAATTTTTATATATATTTTAATTGCTGTAAAAATCTGGGAAAATTGGATTTAAATACTATGTTAATTTATCTAATTTATTATAATTTTTTAAGTATTTAATAAGTACTTTTGGTATTTTATAAAAATAGGAAAACAGAATTCATTTTCAGGATACATGTGTTTGCTGATTTTTAATAAATATTTATGAGGGTTTATAAATTCCAAAAAAATTAGTATAAATTTCTATAATTAACAAGGATCATTTTGGTACTTTTTTTTATGTATATTTGAGCTTTTTGTCTATCTCAAAAATTGTTGAAACTCAGTGTACAGTTTGATTTATTTATTGAATAGTTACGACTTGCAAGTTTTGTGTTGTTTTGAGTTATAGACGTATTGGACCTCACCCCGCACTAGTGTAAAGATCCTAGGAAGTTAGTTTGGATATAGTGTCACCCCACATTGGACTTTTATACTAGGTTTCCACTTAGCTAGTATCCAGTTAGGAGTCGTGTCACACCATTAGTGTAATATTGAACATAGCTTAGAACTGAGTTTGTATATCATTATTGACAGGACACCAGGCATCTATATCGTCGTACTAGTATTATTGCTTTGCTCGAGACAAGTACATCTGCAAACTCATTTATTGTCTTTTAATGCTAGAACATGTATTAACCCTGTTAAAATACTGATCCTTGAGGTAGCAAGTTAAATCTTCACATGTTGTATTACTTTCAGTACCTACCATGCTTAGGACAGTTCTTATATCTTCACATGCTTCTTACTGGTTCTCAGTACATGTTTCACTTTGCTTTATACTACTCGGAGTATTCACATGTTTCATACTGCTCCCAGTACCTGCCATGCTTATACTACTCCCAGTATCTCTCACATGTTTTGCTGTTCTCGTATCTCTCACATGATAGAATATGGATTATGGGGAAACTGATAGTTGAGTACGTGATCATGCCCCTTCTCCCGTACGTACGTACCGAGCAAGGTTGACATTTTATATGTATACCTTGTCGTAGACGCACCAGCTGTATCTGTACGTATGTACATCTATCGCTTGCTTACTTGTACGGAAGTACATTTTAGATACTTGTACCACAGTACATTTTATCACCTATTGATCGATCACGTACCTGCTCCAGTTTTAAACATTAGATATACATGTGTAACCTCGACAAATGTATTTTACCGTGATTCTAGTCATACCATGATTCCAGATATGCCATGTTCCCTATGTTACTATGATACTGTGATCCCAGTTGTACCATGAGGCCATGTTTCCAGTATTTCCTGTTTTATAGACTTATCACACCATGTTTCTTGTTGTACATCTCTTTTATTATATATTCAGTACTTTAGTTGTAGAGGTTGTACTTGCTCCCGTCCTGACAGGATAACGTTGTAGGTATACTTTTCGAGGAGGAAATGCAACATATTATGGTACTGCACTGAGGACCTGGCCTTTGCTCCAGTAGAGGTCCCAGCGGGGAACCTTGCTTAGTTACTTTTCATGTGTTTTGAGACTTAGACTTTGTTTTGAACTTATATTTGGATATTGGACTTTGTCTCCAGTTAGATACTTTGGAAGTATATTATTAAGTCTGTACTTGTTTACTTTCGCTTATAGATGCTGTGTTGTGATGAACCTTAAATGTGATTTTAGAACTGTTAGCAGCTTAGATCCTTTATTGTCTATTCTTAGAACAGCTTACTACTCTTTAACCAAGCGTAGGCTGGACATGGCTCGGCCCGGCCCAACAATTTGGGTAACGGGTCGTGACAATAGCTGACGGTCAAAGGGTTTGGCCGATACTTTTTGACGAAAATACTTTGTCTTCTCACAAATCGAAATTCGTCCCGCTGCCGTGCCCCCATCCCCACCCCGCCGTTGCCGCGCCCCCGTCCCCATCCTGCCGCTGCCGCTGCCGCGTCCATCACCACCACCACCACCACCATCATTACCACCACCTTCACTATCACCACCTTCACCATCACCACCACCATCACCTTCACCAACACCACCACCGCTCCCTCGCCGCCCCCGTGCCCTCGCTCGGCTGTCGTGTCCCCGCCCCGCTCCCGCTCCGCCCCCGCGACCCTGCGCCCCCGCCCCGCTTCACCCCCCTCCCCCGCTCCCGCTCAGCAGCAGCAGCGGCAGGCAGCTTGGGGGGGTGGAGGGGGGCACGGGGGTGGAACGGAGAGGGGATGGGCGGCAGCCGACGGGGACATGCGCGCAGCGGGGTGTCTTGAAACGAGGGGTCGCGGAAAAGAAGAGGGCACTTTCGTCCCAAAAATGGGTCAAAGGAGTTGGCCGTTAACGAAGGACGGAAACCGTCAAAAGTTGGGGGTATCGTACATATGGTAAAGCAGTGGGGTGCACCTTGAATTTGGGTAAAGCAAGTTGGGTGCGACTCATAATTTCTCTTTATATTTTTAACCAAAAATTGAATGGTTCACACAAATAATTAAAAAATAAAAGTGGAAAAGATAGAAATAGTAAAACAAAAGATTTTGCACATGGCCTTCTTAATTACCTAATTACTTTCTTAATTAGTTTGTGGGGGTGTAGTCTGTCGGGTACACTGGAGGTCCCGTGGGAATGTGTACGATTGTGTTTGTCGGTCCTTAGAAAAAGACACCTCAAAAAAAAATTCTTCAAAAATTTTAAATTATGTAATCATTCTTTAATTATCTAATTATTTACTTAATTACCTAATTCTTAAATCGAATGTCCACCCCTTCTTTTCAGAATTTTTCTTTTCTTTCTCACATCTAACCACCACAACACCAACCAGACCTTGCGCGTCACTATCCGACGCTATCGTCACCACCTCCACTTCATACTCCCTCTCCTCTAGAGCACGAATTTGGGTGGGTCGGGCCGGGCCCCTTGAGCCCATGAACTGTAATGGGCCGAATCGGACCGGACTATGGATGGAAATTTTAAGTCCAATCCGACACATGACCCACAACACGGTGGGTTTCGGGTCGTCCCGGGCCGGAGCCGGGTCGTACTAGAGGCCATCATTTTAATGAATTCATGTATGTTGTTATTACAGCAACTTGCAACTAATATGTATTGAAATGAATTTCAATTCAATTCAGCTCAAACATTCACTTCATTTCAATTCAATTCACTACTATACTATATAATCATAAGAGAAATTTTGACTTACCCCCCCCCCCCCCCCCCACTTTATATGTCAATATTAAGGGTGCATTCCACTGTTTTGCATTAATGAACAACGTCCGCCACTTCTAACAGTTTCGTTGTTGACTAACAGAAATCCCCCTTCGTGGACTTTTTAGGATGTAAATACCCTCTGTGATATCTCTTACGTGTTGTTTTCTTTCTAATTCCTAAACTACCCCTCTTTTTAAATCCCAACCGCTCTCCCAATTTCATAACCAGAGTCGACGTGCTTTTAACCTAACCCCCAAATTCTCTCCTCTATTTGTTCTCGTGTCACTATTAGGGTTCGTCCAAGCTTAAGCGACCTCCCATGGCGACATCTGCAACACTGGTACAATGAAATTGCTTTTGATTTTTTTCCCCCTAAACTTTTGGTTTTGTGGTTTGCGGTTTGCCCCTCTCAATTCTGAGTAATTTGGTCTTTCTTGTAGGAGAAATGTTAAATTTGCTCCAAGGACAACCACCTTGCCGATAAATGTTCGTTCTTGAGCTCGCCTTGCAAGATCAGGAACTGCAAGGGGATTAGGCACCTGTTGAAGTCAAATACTAAGGCAAATCCTGGTAGAAAGTTTTTGAAGTGCCTTGTCTGCTCGAATTTTCAATGGTTGGATGCTGCTATTTTGGATTCAAGCTCTGGAAGTTCTTCTTCAACAATTCAAATGGAAGGATGTTTCACATGTGGTAAATTAGGGCATTGGAAGAAACAATGTCCTTTGGAAGATAATACTTGCCCAAATCGACATTGTGGAGGGAAGAGAGCTGTCTTGATGTCAAAGAGGAGTCACAGCAAGGGAAGGAGATTCTTGCAATGCATGAGATGCAATAATGCATTCCAATGGTTGAATGAGGGTGTTGTTAAAGAGGAGAACAAATGTGAAATTCCTGTTCAAATTGTAGTGGACACAACTTTAGATCAGTTGTGCCAAAAATTTAGAAAGGATTTAGGCATGTAAAGTTGAAATCATGTAGTTGAGTGGAAGTTTCCCATCTATGTAATAAATTGAAGTCGATTGCTTATGTTACTTTGTCAACAACTTCATGTCTCTCTTTTATGAATGTTGAGCATATTCATAGAAGTTTCACTACAAGCATTATCTATAGTTCATATGAAGTATCAAATATTTAGAACTTTCAAACAAAGTTTAGTTTGCTGCTTCAAACATTGGCCTTCAAAATGAATGTTTGCTGAACAAAGAAAGATCACTTTACTTCTTCAAATGCTGCTTCAAACATTGTACATTCATTACATTCAAACATTGGCCTTCAAAAACGTTTGTTGAACAAACATTAAAGAATCCTTAACAAACATTGAAGAATTATGAAGAAACAAAGAAGTGTACATAGGCCTTCAAAACATTCAAGTATTGTTGAACAAACATTCAAGAATCGTAAACAAACAAAGAAGTATGCAACAACTTCAAAAAAATGCAGCATTTGCTGTTGCTGCTTGAAACAGTTTGCTGCAATTGGCTTCCAAATAGTTTACTTAAAAAATGCAGCAATTGGCCTTCAAAATACAGACAGTATTATGCAGCAATTAGCCTTCAAAAAATGCAGACAAAATACATATGAAGAAGTATGCTTCTTAAAAATGCTGCTTCAAACATTGGCCTCCAAAATAGTGAACACAAACTGAACATATAAGCATGCATGTACTTGGCCTCCAAAATAGTGAACACAAACTGAACAAATATAAACAAGCACACAGTTGGCCTCCAAAAAAGTGAACAAAAACTGAACATAACAGAGTTTACGAATTACACAAAAGTCATGCAAGCATACAGTTAGTGCTGCTTCAAAATAATGAACATTCAGTACACTTCAAAAGTCAAGCAAGCATACAGTTAGTGCTGCTTCAAAATTTTCAACATTAAACAAGTACAATCCTATTGCTGTTGTTGTTGTTGTTGGAGGATTGAAGGATTGTTGCTATTGCTGCTGCTTGTTCCCATATTTAATCTGACACTATTGTTCCATGGAGGTCTAAACACAGAATTAATTGGCCTCCTTGGTGGTAGAATAGCTGCAATGTTAGCCCTGCCATGCACTCCCAGGTTTTGATGAATCCATTCACTCTCAGATTTGAAGGGAATGGTAGATGAGTGAGGAGGTGGAGGACTTGGATGCATCAAATTGGAAGAATTGGGAGTTGAATTGGAAGGACCTGGTTGTTGTTGTGGTGATGAAGGTATTTGTGGTCGTCCTGTATCCATGGAGCTAGCATCCTTCTTCTTACCCCCTTGAAGTCTTTGGCCTCTTGTAAGCAGTGTTAGTCTTTCGTTGTACATTTTGTTTTGGATCTTTGGGTGGTCTTGTTGGCCTTGGTGCCCTTGGTGTTTTTTGGTTCCCTCCAACTGGTCCTCCTTGACAACTTCTAGCATTATGATCAGATGGTAACTTGCATCTCCCACAAATCCTCTGCTTCTTGGCATGCCTTGGTAACTCATCAGCCTCCTTCCTCCTAACACTCTTTGGTCTTCCAGGTTGCCTTCTTGTAGCAGGTGGACCAACTTCATATGGTGGCTGTAACAAAGTGCAATATGTAGAACCAACTTCATAAGAAAGTGCAATATATAGAACACAAATAGGATAAAGAATCTTTCCAGCATAACTTACTGTATCCCATAAGTTTTGCTGAGGCAATGGAAAAATCTTTCCAGCATAAGCCTCCTTGTAGGTATTAGCATGATAGTAGTGGCTTGTGAACCTATACCAAGACAAGTAATTTATGAGGTAAGTGTATATATAAACTGCTATATGTATCTATATTGCTATGTATATATAAACTGCTATGTATCTATACTGCTATGTATACTAACTACTATGTATCTATACTGCTATGTATACTAACTGCTATATATCTATACTTACATTGTCCATGTGGGCCTGATAGGTAATAGTGCAGCTACAGTATGAACACATGGTATCCCTGTTAAGTCCCATACATGACAGTCACAAGTCTTGGCTTTAATATCAACTACCCATATGTTTTCAATGGAGAACACACTTGTGACACAAAATAACCCCTCATCAGCACCATTGACCTGAAACTGGTTGACTTGCTTTGTCCTATGCTCAATGATCTTCTTTGCTTTTGGAGTCAAGTCATTCTCACCCCAGTCTTTAGAAACCATCTTCCTATCATAGATCAATTGCATGACCATCATATGATACATCTCTACAATCATAGTGATGGGCCTCCCTCTGATGTCCCTTATCCAACTGTTGAAGCTCTCAGAGAAGTTATTGGTTATGTGCTCACACTTGGTTGTCTTATCAAAGAATGCTCTACACCATCTTCTCATGTCCTCTTCCATCAGATACTGAAGACCCTCTGGACATTATTCAGAAAGTGCTTTGATCCATTTAGTGTCAACCTCTTTGTATGCCCTAGCTGCACCCCAGGTAAGATGCTTCAACTGTTGGCTACTACTGATTCGAGACTTGAAATTCTTATAGAAATGTCTGAAACAAAATCTGTGGGGGTGCTCATAAAATTCAATGTCAACAACACTTTCTAAGCCTTTCTGCATGTCAGATATAAATGTTATCTTACCTAGATTTTGCAACAACTTGTCTTTAATAATTGAAAGGAAGTGGCCCCATGTTGCTTCACACTCAGATGTGCAAAGATAGATGGCAAGAGGGAACAGTCAATTGTTACCATCTAAGGCAGTTGCTGACAAACACACAACCCCGTGCTTTCCTTTCAAATGACAGCCATCTAACCCAACTAATGGTCTACAACCTTTAATGAACCCTGTGAAGCTTGCATTGTAACCTATGCATAAATAGCCAAATTCAGTGGTCCCTGTTATATTCCCACAGAAATCTACACTCCCAGGATTGGATCTCATAACCTGCTGTGCAACCTGAGGATATTTCCTATAACTTTCATCATAACCACCAAAAATCTTCTCCTTCACTCTCAATAATGCCATATGTGCATTCCAATAGGAAGCCTTAACTGTAAACTTGGACCACATCTGCCTCTAAATATCCTTTGTCTTCCATGAGATATGGTGTGCTTTAATATCATCTTCCAACACATCAGAAATGAACTTACTGTTAGCCATTTTATTTGAGAGCTTTGAAGTGTGCTTGCAAGTGTGGGCTCCATTAAGCTGTCTAAGTGTACATGTAGTCCTGTCAGGTGAAATTCTGACCCTACACATCTATGGACATGTCTCTTCTTCACACACACCCCATATCCTATTTGATTCATTCTTAACAAATTTCATTTCAAACCTGTTCTTTATAGCAAAAGTCCTTAAATATCTTCTGCACTCAGTAGGATTCATCCATTGTTGACCTAAGACTAGTTCACCCACAACTGGAGCCCTGTATTCCTCCTCACCCATCTCACCCTCACTGTATAAGTCATCAACTTCAGCATGTCTATGATCACATTCAGAAGCAGATGATGGACAACTATGGTATTCCTCTTCAAGCTCAAGTTCATCAAGGTGAAGTTTCTTTCTTCTCTGAAACTCTTTCCTCTGAAACTCTGTTTCTTCACCCCATTCTTCATTTCTGTCTTCACTGCTTGGTACATATTCTTTATCCTCCTCCTCTGTTTCTTCTTCATCATCATGTATTTCTTCCTCCTCTGCCTCTGTACCCTCTGCATGTGTGTCAGTCTGCCTCTGTAACCTCTCCTCATCAACCTGTGTACCATCACCTTGTCTTCCAGCCTCTGCTTGACCATCTTTACCCCCAATATTGAAGACCCTTGATGGAATTTCATCCAACTTGTCACGACCCGATCCCAAATTGTTGGGTCGAATCGGATCATGCCCAGCCTGCACCGTTGTGAGACGGCGACAGTAAGCTGTTTCCACTTGTAGGTAATCTCAACAACAACTAAACATTTGTCATAACTTTATATTTCGAATATTTAAAAACTTTAATTTGTCCAACACAGAAAGATACAACTGATAATAAGGTACTGAAATAAGAGTTAAACTCCAACACAAAGAAAACTAGAAATAAACAACAACTATCTAGATAGCCGGCTCATCAGCCTCGGGATCAACATCCTCCAAGTGGGACTCTGGAAGCACCGCAGGGTAAAGCACTGGATCATAATAGCTATTATATAATAGCTCAGCCTCATCAATGTTACCTATTGGGGTGGGGGATCCAGTCAGGAAAGGGGCAAAGTACAATTATAAAAATCTAACAATTCAAATAATAATAGAAATTTGCAATCTTAAACAGTTTTGAAATACTTGAACAATATTTTCCAACAATTGAAAACAATGTGATTTGAATAGGTAATGTATATGATCGGCTTGGGTAGTACAATAGTATCCTAGTGATACGATACGACTTATCCCCGTATGTAAGAGGGGTAAGCTCGCATAATCAATGCAATATGAAGGTATTGGTCATAAAATACTACACTACTCCCCCAATATCCCACAATTAATAACAATCAATACTCTAGGAGAAAGTTCTGTGTAGCAATATGGTTTAATCATGCAATATAACAATTACTAATTAAATTGCCAAATAAACATAACCGTACTTGCCTTGCTTTATGACTGGATTGGAAGTCGGTACCGGGAAAGTCAAACTCGTCATCAAAATCCTACAGTTGAGAATCCCGTCTTAGAATCATAATTGAACCATATCTAGGTATGCTAGTTACAATCTCTAAAAGAAGATCAAATCAAGTTTTAAGTTTGTTAAAATTATTCTATCGGAACACGTTTATCGTTGCGATTAATTAATTTACGAAGTAAAAGTCAATTTAATATTTATTGGAAAAATAGCATTTTCCAGGTTAATTGTCAAAACTTGGTATTTTCGTAATATATATAAAACTAGACTTTCTTTTTAATGAGAAATAATAAATTTGTTAAATTACAAAATTACTTAATGTGAGAAAAAACTTATTAATTTTCTATATAAAAATAGATATTCATTTTTAACAATCTACGCGTTTAACGACCAAGTCAACAACCCAGAAAAATAAAAAAAAAAGTCTACGCTACACAATACAGGGTCGCAGAAAAGAAATAGAAAACTGGGCTTATGTCCTTACAACTTATTTACATAAATTAATTTAAATATTGCTGTTGAGCTTTGAACGCCGGGAAGCGGTCCATTTAGCAGGCCGAGGTCCTGCACTCGAAATATGAAAACGCCATGGTGACAGGGTGGAGATCTTCACAGATCACAAGAGCTTAAAGTATGTGTTCACTCAGAAGGAGTTGAACATGAGGCAGCGCAGATGGTTGGAGTTGATGAAGGACTTCGACATTGCACTGCAGTATCATCCAGGAAAGGCCAACGTGGTTGCCGATGCCTTGAGTAGGTATCCGACAGCCATGTGTTTGACCATGGATCGGCATTTGCTTGCAGACTTGGAGAGCCTTGGGATTGAGGTGATCGTGCCTGGAGTGCAGATGCAGCTATGGGGGATGCAGATCCAGTCAGATTTGGTGGAGAGGATCAAGTCGGCACAGTTTGAGGACGTTGCTCTGCGGTGTCTCCAAGAGCAGGTTCGAGCAGGATTGCTGGAGGGCGAGTTTTCTCTTGCAGAGGATGGTGCCTTGAGGCACGGTTCCAGGTTATGTGTGCCTAGTGGAGATCTCAGAGAGCAGGTTATGCAGGAGGCCCACAGATCTCAGTACTCCATACATCCGGGTGCCAACAAGATGTACCGAGATCTGAGGGAGCATGTTTGGTGGTCAGGGATGAAGCGGGAGGTGGCTCGCTTCATGGCTAGGTGTTTGGTCTGTCAGCAGGTCAAGGCAGAGAGACAGAGGCCTGGTGGATTGTTGCAGCCGCTGCCCATTCCCGAGTGGAAATGAGAGCATATCACTATGGACTTCGTATCCGGATTGCCGCGCACACTAGGAGAAAAAGACGCGATTTGGGTCATCGTTGACAGGTTGACCAAATCAGCCCACTTCTTGCCATTCAAGGTGGGTACGTCTACAGAGAGGCTGGCGGAGTTGTATATGCGGCAGATAGTCGGGATTCACGGAGTTCCGGTCAGCATCGTCTCAGATCGGGATAGCCGTTTTACTTCCCATTTCTGGAGGAGTCTGCAGACCAGCTTGGGCACTCAGCTCAAGTTTAGTACTGCATACCACCCCCAGACGGACGGACAGTCAGAGCGGACTATTCAGACCCTTGAGGATATGCTGCGGACGTGCGTCCTAGACTTTGGAGGTTCCTGGGAGGATCATCTTCATTTGGTGGAGTTTGCCTACAACAATAGTTTCCAGGCCAGCATTGAGATGTCACCTTTTGAGGCTCTGTACGGGCGTAGGTGCCGTACACCCTTATCCTGGGATGATGTTGGCGAGCGAGCTTTACTGGGGCCAGAGATGGTTGTTGATGCAGCCGAGAAGGTGAAGCTCATCAGGGACTGACTTCGCGTGGCGCAGGACAGACATCGGCACTGGGCCGATAGCCACCAGAGGCCGTTGGAGTTTGAGGTACAGATTAGAGTAGGATTAGATTTAGGTTGTTTGTTTGAGATTTTTGATCATGTTTGTTTATTATAATTAATTGAGACCTTGCTTGTGATTAGGTCGGAGACCAGGTTTTCTTGAGGATATCTCCGACTCGTGGTACGATACGTTTCGGTGGAGGCGGGAAGCTTAGCCCGCGCTTCATCGGCCCTTTCGTTATCAGCGGGAGAGTCGGTGACGTTACATACAGGCTAGACTTGCCGCCTGTACTAGTGGGGGTCCACAACGTATTTCATGTATCACAGTTGAGGCGGTACGTGGCTGACCCTAGCCATGTGCTCGATCATTCAGAGATAGAGGTTGGGCCTTCTCTCAGCTATCCAGAGCAGCCAGGGGAGATTCTGGATCGACGGGAGAAGGTTCTGAGGAACCAGGTGATACCCTTGGTACGCGTCGCATGGAGGCATCATTCTCCAGGAGAGTCTACCTGGGAGCGGGAGGATGAGATGCGCGAGCGCTACCCTTATCTCTTTGGACCGTGAGGTATGCTTTCTATCCTTCTCATCAGATGTATTTCGCCTTTCAATTTCGAGGACGAAATTCTTTTTAGGAGGGTAGATTTGTCACTACCACTTTTCTAGCTTGGGGGTATTTTGGTCAATTTTCAAATTTTGGGAATTTTTGGAATTATTATGTATTATTATGATTTATTAGAATTAATATGATTTTTGGTGATTTTTAGGATAATTGATTTTGGGCCTATAGTTGACTTTGACTTGTGTTGACTAGAAGACTAACCTAGTGACTAATCTAGGTTATGGCCACTTAGTTAGATTAAGTAACCTTGGTTTGACCTAATTTAATGAGGTTTAAGTCATTGGAACTAGTTAGGAGTGATTTGGAGTTGTTTAGGCTAATATGGCTTAAGACTTCATAAGTCATGACTTATGGTTCTAACCATTTAATAAAACAACTTAGCCATAGCCTATGTGACTTGGCCCAAAGCCCAAAATTAGCAACCCTAACATTTTTTCCAGCCAACCTAGGGATTCCCCCACTATTTAATCTCTCCTAAAATCTAGGGCTAGCCTCTTCCTTAGGAATTTATTACAAGAGAAGAAAGAGGTGAGTCCCCATGTTCAAAAATTCCTAGAAAATCCATTTTTCCTCCTTTTTAATCCAAACAAGTTGCAATAGGTTCTAATTATTGTTTTCTTGCTGTTGGAATTGGTTGTTCTCAGTTTTCTATCAATTTGGAGGAGTTTCACCATCAAGGAGAACATCACTCATTAAGAGCTTTTTGAGAGTTTTGATACATAGAGGTAACTCTCTATTTTCACCATAGAATTCTGGTTTAATTGCATGTATAGGGAGCCCTAGACCTAACCTAACTATAGGAATAGGAATTCCCAGGTTTTTGTGTCATTTCGTGTCCTAACAGGACACGTATCAATGTCTTGTTCTTAATGTTTGTGGAAATGCCACTGTGGATTATTTTGTGTTATTTTCGAATAATGTCTGAATGGAAAATTATGTTTTGATGTCACTTACATGATTTCGAATGACTGGGGTGGTTTCGAGTCGTGTCCGAGTCGCAATGGACTCGCGGACACGGCCCCGCGCGCGGCCTGTGCGCGTGTCCTGCTGTGCGGGGGCTCCACAGGACACGATACTTGATCACTTGACACGAGATTTGACACACCCCTTGGGGAACTCACTGACACGCCACGTGTAAAATTTTGTGGGCCCACGTGGCGTATTGAGGGAGAAATCCTCGACGCACGGGAATTGTACTGCTCTGTGCACTGTGCTTATTTGCCACTGATTCGGCTCGACACTTTGGACACGCGACACTGTGGGGTCGATATAGGCGCTGAGACACGTGCACCTAGACCTAACCTAGGTGTGTACACAACCACGTGTCCCAGTTCGTGTCGTGTCGAGTGCACGACACGCGTGCACACACGCACGAGCCTGTGCACACTACACAGTGCCTGTGTGCACTGTTTGCGTGTTTAATACAGTTGGACACGTTTGTGTCCTCGTTCTGGGACACAAACACATGGTAAGACACGTGTACAAGTTGTATTTCATTTACCAACCATTAGATTCATGAATTTTTAATTTTTCCTAATTGATTTCTCATTAACCCAAGTTAACTGATACTCGAAATTCCTGTTACATTTCCAGTTTTCACAATTGAGTTTTGTCTGATGTTTTAACCTATTAATCACTATTAAATGCATATTTTTAAGGCTCTAATCTGTTCTCCTATATGTCATCTGCCTGTGTGTCACATTTGAGGTTGAATTGATGGGGGTTTGGGCTCAAATCTGAGAATTTAAGTTTGGGGACTGGTAATTTAGTTTGAGTTCAATGTTCCTGTTGTGATATTCCTTAAACTGAGGTTTGAACTGAGGATTTGAATCTGGGAATGAGAAATGGTTCTTTGGGTTTTGTTGTGAGGCTATGATGTTTCTAGTATTGTATTAACTTGAGTGAGGTAGATTTGTAGACTGAACTAATAAGCATGAACTGTTTTAATTAAATTCGTGTGTCCTTCACTGATTTTTTCCTTTCCCATTATCTGAGCTTGACCCTCAAGTTGTCATGTGCATCACTCCTGGTTTTCCTCATGAATATAGCCACTGTCTTCTTGATTTATTCCTGTGAATTATGTCTATGCAATGTTGGTTCTTCCTCTTCACAGATAGGTTCCAGAATTCAGAATTTTATAATTCATTAGACTGCCTAATACTACCCACAGCCCCATGTAACATAAGTCCTTGATTCACACACACCACTCACCCTATCACTCTAACCCTCACACACATTGTACTCTCTCACCTACACACACACATGGACACATGTTCTCTGTTTCATGTGTAACCCTCACTGTTACACTCATTCCCTAACACTTTGCCACACTCTAACACACACATTCCCCTCTCTATATACATATGCTAGAATATAAGTAATATGTGTATACCTATATGTAATGTATGGATATATATAATGCATATGTATATATATATATATGTATTTAAGCCATATGTATGTATAATGCATACATATGCACATGCTTGTATATATAGGTATAATGTATGTTGATGAGTAGGTTTCCCTATATGCATATAAATGAATACAATGCCAAGTTGAGTATTTATTCATGGTGAGGTTAAAATGACTTGTTGACATTATAATGAATATGTGTGTTGGCTTGATTTAGGCTTGCATAGCCTTGCAATGGTGTGTGTTAACTAGTGCAGCTTTATTAGACCTAGAATAGACTTACTAGACAAGTGTAGACTAGTTTGACCTAGTGTGGACTTGTTTGACCTAGTTTGACCATAGTTGACCTAGTTTGACTTCTAGGGTTGTCACGCCCCGCTCCCGCAGGAGCGATCGTCCTCGCTAAGGCGTGATGCCGCACGGGCCTAGGTTGCGCCCGTGCAAGGCTATGTCCAGAAATGGCCGATTTGAGCTAGGCCACAGAGTCGCACAGAGTGTCCCCATTTGCAGCGGAAAGTAAATGAACACAAGTGGAAGCGAATTCGAACTCTTTATTGATATTCAAGAAGTTTACAAGCGGCGCTAGGCCGATATTACAAATCGCTCAAGCTCTCTCTCTGAAACATAAAAGGCATGCCAAGTGGCTTACAACATGGAATGATTCATGGCGATGTTCCGATACATTATGTCCTGTATAGGGTGCTTCAGCTCCTTGCAACGCTCCAAGGTCCCAGAGATAGCTCCGCGCCTTAGCACGTTCGATGGAAGCTCCGCACCCGCTGACGATACCTGCATCCTGCAAGTAGACTGTGGGGTTATCAGTACATTGTTATGCACTGGTGGAGACGCTAGCTCGCCCACAATGCTATCATTACCAAACACGTATGATTTACTTTTGTGCATCTCTATCATTCATTGTCTCTCTAATCTTGTCTTAAGATCAGTTTCATGCATATTTCGTATCTATCTCGTGTTGCCAAATTCAAGTGTCGCATTTGAAATACATGCACGACTTACCCATACTTACCGTCCGGCCTTCCCTGTGCAAAGTAAACCAAGTTAGTCAAAAATTCAATATGAACTTTTCGATGTCAAGTGCGTGTCCCTGCCTCGGATTCTAGCACGTCGTAGGCACGTTATCTAACTCACTTGTATGAATTTTTCGTTATCATTTGGTGTGTCACATTTCAAGCTTATTCAGAAGGTGCTTTGTTCAGATTAACTTAGACTACTTTGATTTCAATGCAAGGACTTGCACGTGGATTGCCACCAGCAAAGTCCACTTAAATCTATATGTACCGGTCGCTGGCATCATAAGCCATTTTGGACATCCAAGCCGTGGTATTTCTCAACTAGCGTAGGGTGAGGACTGGCACACACCCCGTTAGTCTCTTGAAATACTCATGCACTTACGTCCCCTGGGTGGCCGAGTCCGCACCCAGGCAGCCCGTAAGCCATATTTTGATTCCGCCTAGGCCAGCATATCCCCCCTTTGATCATGCCGCGGAATCCCTTTTTCTTTACGGTCACATCATTCGCCACCCCTCGCTCGTGCCGTTTGTCCACGACTATTTCGTATTAATTTGTCTTTTTAACTTAACGGCTGTCTCTGAGCCGTAGGCTAACCCTTAGCCTCAATGCGTTATCGACCAGGTTGGCGTCCGTGCAGCGCGGGTAGCGAGCCCCGATGCACGTGCCCGTCACACCTGTCGCTAACCATTCTTTTCCTTCTTATCTTTTATTCATTCCTTCTTTTCCTTGTTTTTACTTGTCCATTCGTTCATTGATTCAATTTCGTATTCATCCTTTCGTTGATTCATTTATTCACTTGTTTATTCGTTCATTCTTCATATATACATTATGCAACTTCCCGTGCGGGAGTCGCCTTGGCGACCCATCGGTCCCATAGCCTTTCAATGTTGCTAAGCTCTACTCGGAACGACTATGTTGATAGTCTTCCCGTTTCATTGTTGTAAACTATTTATTGTTTCATTGTTGAACGCATAAGGGACTTGAACGTAAGCTTGTGCCTTAGCACGAGCGTGGAGCGCGGTACGAGAGTTCTCGTATTTTTCCATGTTCCTTTCCATATTCTATACAAGCATACAAGATGGGATTAATCCCTTAGCTAGGTGCGTTGGGTCATTTATTAGCATGCACGGTGTATCGCCTAGCGATTTCAGTGATAGTGTCTGTATTATTATGTGTCTAGGCTAAGCAAAGACGGGTTCATCGGAGCCACCCACCTTAGCGATGTTCGCATCGGCCGAGCGATACTCCGAGCGCGCCTTTGATAGTCTAAGTCTGGATTCATCTTTGACGGGCCATTGTAAGTCTTGCATCGATTCGCATCGATACTTCATCGGGTCGACGCAACTCTTCGAGTCGACGGCTCGTTTGAGTCGTTGCACTTGCCGTTTGAATCGGCGTTCCGCTAGGGCGGAGCGGGTCATTACATAATACACCACTCAAAACAAGTCTCGTCCTCGAGACTTCCTGAGTGCAGGTCATCCTACCATTCCTTAACTCGTGTCATCGTGTTTTATAGACAATTCTATCGAACGGCTCTATCGTTTGATGGCATCGAACCATGCTCGGTACCTTTTCAAGTTTCGTGTCGCATGCGTTTGGTCGATTTTTATTGAATAACTTTTCATTCATTTTAGAGTTGATGGTACTTATTCAATTCAAGCATTTCTTCGACTTGGTTGCTATTTTGACGTATCATGGGACTGAAATGGTCGTACGAGGTGCGTTGTAATTCGTCAAACACGAAAGTCGTAGGCTGAGGCAAACTCACTCATTCGTTCATGCGCATCTCAACACCCACTTGCAGCTGCATTCGAGTTCATCATATCGCTGAGTTTGGATCGTGCACGCATTCAAGACGTCCCCCGAATACGTACATTTCAACCAAGCTTAGCGATTAGCGAAGTCGGACAAGCTACTCGTGATAGTTTTGATTTGCTGATCGTTCGCTAACTTCGATTTAAAACCGAACTCATGTATATATCACATATCATTTATCTCGGTCCTCGAGATTATCCGATTCGCTTCTCAAGCGCTCTTGTCAATGAAATCAATACGATTTCTTCTTAGCGGGGTCGACCAAGTCTAAGTAATTTTCGTCCGATTCAAGACCAAGTATTGTACTATCGTCGAGTACGTCTTCCGATCAATGATTCAATTCGTTATCTCAACTTTACTGCGCATCATCCATTCCTATCATTTGCTTTGTTTGGGGCCAATCTCATCGTCGTTCACGCACACTCCCTGTTACCCGTCCTACTCTAAGTCTTGCTGCCCAAAGTCAATCATCCGTCCAGACGATGTTGTAATGTCAATTGCACAGGTTCAATCACTCGGCATAGGGTCGTCCGCCTATCCGCTAGGCCATTTCTCAAGGCTAAGTCAATGTCAGGATTGGAATCATAGTTCCCCAACAATAATGCCAACACTGACCCCAATCCTAGGGTCAAACCAAAGTCGGTAGTGCAAGATTTTCCTACCCAAGCTTGCGTCACTCAGATTTCTAAACATCGAGCATGATCACCTAATCCGCATCAAGACTTACGTTGCACATATTCAGTTCCGTTCAATCACCAGTTCTAACCAATTCATGTATTCGATCACGAGGTCATCCAGCTCGACAATACATTGCGCCCCAATCTCACGCGAGTCCGATTATCCACGGCGGTTCATGAATCACCATGCAACGCTCCCGCGGAATAATCATTCTCATCGGGGCGTAACTCTTGTTTGAGTTTTAGACTAACCCATTCTCGATACGCGAATTGGACCTACTCAATCCTCAAGTTCAATTCTTCAAGCACAAAATTCATTCTCGAGTCCACCTTCGCGTCAAACCACAAGTCGAAGCAATCAGATTGCCACGCCATCCAAGTTCAATCACTCCCGCTGTATGAATCACTATATCAGCGCTCACGCGGAGTGATCGTCATAATCCGGCGCGACGCATGTACGAGGCTAGAGTTGCGCTCGCATAAGACAAGAACGTCAACGTTGTGGTTGTCAACGAAGCAAATCCAAGTATTCACATTTTCATCCAAGCCAAATCAATTTGATAGTCTGACCGTCATGCGTTCAACTAGAAAATCCTCGAACCGAATCTATCTTTTCCTCGACACATTTTTAACATCCCAAGTATAGCATCCAACAGAACAATGACATTTGCACGACCGTCATTCGCCGAGCCAGAGTACCCCCGATTTATCGCATATCGATCTTTGATACGCCTCAATACCATTGACGATATGCGTAACCTGACAATCTGCCTTTGCAACCGATTTCAAGTCGTGCGTTGATGCTGTTGTCCGAGTTGGATATTCCACAATTTCTTCGATATTCGAGATCAAGTTTTGATCGCTATTCCTCAAGCTAGTTCCAAGATCGTTGTCCAAACTCAAGTCACAATTTATTTGAATCAATCCAAAATCGTGCGCGTGATCCTCTAAGTTTCCTCGATCAAGACCATTCATTTTCATTCATCGTTTTGAATCGTTTTCTAACTTGCGTTGCCCATTGACAAGTTGTCCGAACGACATCTCGTTCGGGACATTCGAAGTCCCGACCAACTAAGCGTGACGCGTTCTAAGGCTTTGCGCGATCGCATCGCCTCGTCGACATACCCGTTCTATCCGTATATCTTGTAGTCTCGCTCGAACAATTTCTATAACGTCCATACACCACTCAGGGTTCGAGCTACTCAACTAGTCATCGATACTCATTTTTATTCTTCTCCGAACCTATCACATACACCACTCGGATTCAAGCCATACGATCTAGTCTTCAATCACGTTCGCGTCATGCGCTAAGACATCTTTCAGATTCGTTCGACGAATCTCTAGCGTAATTGCTCACGTCGCCTCGACGTACTAAGTCGTTCGCATTAATCCTCAAAATCCAAGCCAATCTTTCGTGCACGCCTAAGCGTTAGTTTGATAGCGTTCATATCGATCTACACTCAAAGTGTATCTCCGTTCTCGATCGAGCGGTACTTGATATCGTTCGCCACTCGATTGCACCAGAAGTCGAGGTGCGCGACATACAGCACAACTTAGCCAAAAGGCTGCGTGCGTAACCATCCCGTTCGAACTATACTTTGGTCTCGTGTACTCGTTTGCTGTCAGCGTAAGCTCATTCAAGCACGCACTGTGTTTGCTAATTCTTAGCATCGGTTCCTTCCAACTCAAGTCCGTCATGGTGGCGCAAAGGCCCTCGCCTATCGATCCCGTCCAACTGAGTACTCGTACGAGCTTTTGAAAATATTAGACTTATTGTATGGAACATCCCAAGGCACAACGAGAGAGAGCGTACACTTCTTTTGTTTCAAAACCGAGCTTTCAAAACTGAGAGAATCGAAATGAAGTCCAAGGACGTGAAGCCGTGCTCTGATACCAATCTGTCATGCCCCGCTCCCACAGGAGCGATCGTCCTCGCTAAGGCGTGATGCCGCACGGGCCTAGATTGCGCCCGTGCAAGGCTATGTCCAGAAACGGCCGATTTGAGCTAGGCCACAGAGTCGCACAGAGTGTCCCCATTTGCAGCGGAAAGTAAATGAACACAAGTGGAAGCGAATTCGAATTCTTTATTGATATTCAAGAAGTTTACAAGCGGCGCTAGGCCGATATTACAAATCGCTCAAGCTCTCTCTCTCTGAAACATAAAAGGCATGCCAAGTGGCTTACAACATGGAATGATTCATGGCGATGTTCTGATACATTATGTCCTGTATAGGGTGCTTCAGCTTCTTGTAACGCTCCAAGGCCCCAGAGATAGCTCCGTGCCTTAGCACGTTCGATGGAAGCTCCGCACCCGCCGACGATACATGCATCCTGCAAGTAGACTGTGGGGTTATCTGTACATTGTTATGCACTGGTGGGGAGGCTAGCTCGCCCACAATGCTATCATTACCAAACACATATCATTTACTTTTGTGCATCTCTATCATTCATTGTCTCTCTAATCTTGCCTTAAGACCAGTTTCATGCATATTTTGTATTTATCTCGTGTTGCCAAATTCAAGTGTCGCATTTGAAATACATGTACGACTTACCCATACTTACCGTCCGGCCTTTCCTGTCCAAAGTAAACCAAGTTAGTCAACAATTCAATATGAACTTTTCGATGTCAAGTGCGTGTCCCTGCCTCGGATTCTAGCACGTCGTAGGCACGTTATCTAACTCACTTGTATGAATTTCTCGTTATCATTTGGTGTATCACATTTCAAGCTTATTCAGAAGGTGCTTTGTTCAGATTAACTTAGACTACTTTGATTTCAATGCAAGGACTTGCACATGGATTGCCACCAGCAAAGTCCACTTAAATCTATATGCACCGGTCGCTGGCATCACAAGCCATTTTGGACATCCAAGCCGTGGTATTTCTCAACTAGCGTAGGGTGAGGACTGGCACACACCCCGTTAGTCTCTTGAAATACTCCTGCACTTACGTCCCCCGGGTGGACGAGTCCGCATCCAGGCAGCCCGTAAGCCATATTTTGATTCCGTCTAGGCCGGCATATCCCCCCTTTGATCATGCCGCGGAATCCCTTTTTCTTTACGGTCACAGCATTCGCCACCCCTCGCTCGTACCGTTTGTCCACGACCATTTCGTATTAACTTGTCTTTTTAACTTAACGGCTGTCTCTGAGCCGTAGGCTAACCCTTAGCCTCAATGCGTTATCGACCAGGTTGGCGTCCGTGCAGCGCGGGTAGCGAGCCCCGATGCACGTGCCCGTCACACCTGTCGCTAACCATTCCTTTCCTTCTTATCTTTTATTCATTCCTTCTTTTCCTTGTTTTACTTGTCCATTCGTTCATTGATTCAATTTAGTATTCATCCTTTCGTTGATTCATTCATTCACTTGTTTATTCGTTCATTCTTCATATATACATTATGCAACTTCCCGTGCGGGAGTCGCCTTGGCGACCCATCGGTCCCATAGCCTTTCAATGTTGCTAAGCTCTACTCGGAACGACTATGTTGATAGTCTTTCCGTTTCATTGTTGTAAACTATTCATTGTTTCATTGTTGAACGCATAAGGGACTTGAACGTAAGCTTATGCCTTAGCACGAGCGTGGAGCGCGGTGCGAGAGTTCTCGTATTTTTTCATGTTCCTTTCCATATTCTATACAAGCATACAAGATGGGATTAATCCCTTAGCTAGGTGCGTTGGGTCATTTATTAGTATGCGCGGTGTTATCGCCTAGCGATTTCAGTGATAGTGTCCGTATTATTATGTGTCTAGGCTAAGCAAAGACGGGTTCATCGGAGCCACCCACCTTAGCGATGTTCGCATCGGCCGAGCGATACTCCGAGCGCGCCTTTGATAGTCTAAGTCTGGATTCATCTTTGACGGGCCATTGTAAGTCTTGCATCGATTCGCATCGATACTTCATCGGGTCGACGCAACTCTTCGAGTCGACGGCTCGTTTGAGTCGTTGCACTTGCCGTTTGAATCGACGTTCCGCTAGGGCGGAGCGGGTCATTATAAGGGTTGACCAGAGTTGACCAAGAGTTGACTTTGGCCTAGTTTGACCTAGATTCATGTAGAATGCATGGTAGAGCTTCATTTATCATTCTGGACTTGTTGTGACTTGTGCTGTTCTAATAGGAACCAGACACCACTCCTTAGACAGTATTTTTCAGTTGGACACTCAGATACCAGGCGAGTACATTCTCTGATCATTTCATATCCTGTTAGAATTATTTTCCTGCTTTAGATTATTATACTTGATGCTGACACGTTGGTAACACGGATTAGTACTATATGGATCCTTTCTTGAGATGTTATCCCCTCAGGGAGCATCGTATACTACATGTTCTGTGCATTTCACTTACATGGTGTATCACTATGCTTCACGGTTCTTCGATCACTTGTGACATGTACTCTCATGATCATAGAGTCTTTCCAGAATCACCCATTTATGGGCATTCCCAGAATCACCCATTTATGGGCTATCCATGTATCACCCCTTGTGGGCCTTTGCATGGAATAATAACATAACTTGGTTGGATCCTTGTGTATTGATTGGGGGTACGGGGGAGTAGAAATAGCATGTGAATAATTCTAAATAATATAATCTTGAACCACCTCTCCTGAATCACCTCTACCTGTTCACATGTCTAGCTTGTACTCTGATTCACTAGTCACTGTTAGTTCTCTACTTATAGTACATATTTCTATTACAGTTCTCTCTCTGTTTATATACTGTATTTCTTTCAGATCTTGTATCTTAATTTACTGCATGATTATATTTTTCTAACCTGCCATGATCTGTTGAGATGTATTGTGCTCGCTCCTGTCCTGACTGGACCTGTTGAAAATATTACAGAGGACGAGGAGGAGGCTGGTGTGGATACCTATTACGGTGCCACCTTAGATGAGATGTTGGACCTGGACCATCAGTAGGCCCCACTAGCTGTGGATGACACACCCTTAGACTAGGATGCTTTTATTTCAGTATTTCATGGATGATTGTACTTATTGATACTTGGGATCTGGGATTTGTATTATCTTAGACACTTAGACTTTCTGATGTACTTGGGATTTCCTTTCATTTTAGCAGTTTCATTTATCTCTCTATCAGCTATGTTATCATCTGTTTTTCCTTGAGTTTTATATCATATCGTGCTTCTTCTTCCTTAGTTGTGATTGAGTCTACTTTTATCATGTCACTCCCATTCGGGGAGTATAAACTGTTTTAGCTTTATATTGCTAGATGTGTGACCTAGGACAGCGTTCTACCGCCGACACTGCGGCGTAGGCTGGACGTACCCACGTCTCGTGCCCTAACTCTAGGGTGCGGGTCGTGACACGTTTTTAGTGGTGGCCCATGCAGGTCTAGACTAGAAGTGTAGTGGTATTCGAATTAGAGTATCACTACAGCCTGCGGTAGGATATAGGACATAAATTTTAAGATACTCAATCACTTTAGGAAAATTTCTTTTATTGCCATCTAAAATCCTTTTGTCAGCTGATCCTTTGAATTATAATTGTCCGCCTTTGTTATTTCGCTTCTTTCTCAGAAATTGATACTCTTGTTTGTCTATCTTCAGGATGGTAGAGACTCGATCGCAGTGTACCATTCATGAGGATGCTATGGAGGGGACTGCTACCTCCCAGCCAGTACAGCAGGGCCAGGGGACTGCAGCTCCTGCCACCTTTGCTCGTATTGAGGCCCCGGCAGCAGCAGGGGGTATGCTTCCACCGGCAGGGAGGCATGACCCAGTTCTTCCAGAGGATCCTTACCAGCAGCCACCTCCAGGGACAGTGGACGCAGTGCAGCTACTAGCCTTCTTTCGGCAGTACATGGAGGGTCAGCAGACCCAGCAGCAGAGGCAGACGGCAGAGCTCACTCGAGGCATTGAGCTGGCAGTGACAGCAGTGGAGAGAGTCGTGGCTCAGCCAGTAGCAGTCCAGCAGCCGTACCAGCCACGGGAGAAGGGCATCCAGGACTTCCAGAAGATGCACCCGAGAGACTTCCGAGGGACAGAGGGGATCCTGTATGCCGATGAGTGGATCGAGCATATGGAGGAGATCTTCAAGCTGGCTGAGATTCCGACGAGGCTCCAGATAGAGGCAGCGGCCAGCATGATGCAGGATCTGGCCCGTACATGGTACCAGACCGACCCGAGAGTCGGCACAGCAGGACAGACTTGGGCAGCATTCAAGAAGCTATTCAAGGAGAAGTTCTTTCCAGACGCAGCACTGGGAGCCCTCGAGACCCAGTTCGAGGCCCTAGTCCAGGGGAGCCAGTCCGTGGAGGAGTACGCAGGAGAGTTCTGCCGCCTGAGCAGATTTATGGAGGACTTGTCCGAGACGACGAAGGCCCGGAGGTTCCGAAAGGGCTTGGTAAAGGAGGTCAAGTCCTACACCAAGAACGCCCGCAGTGCTACATTTGAGGAGATCCTGGTGGACGTACTAGCTGCAGAGGATGATCTTGAGCTTAGGCTCAAGAGGGGGCGAGACTCCCAGGGAGGCAGCAGTAGCGGAGGACAGGCCAAGAGGCCGCACTTTCAGCAGCAGCACCACCAGCAGCAGAGGTTCCAGCCGCAGCAGTTTCAGCAGCCGAGGCATCAGCCAGCGCAGCATCAGCAGCAGAGGGTGCAGCAGCAGGCCCAGAGACAGCAGTCCACCAGTTGTCCCTACTGCAAGAAGCCAGGGCATGGGTGGACTGAGTGTAGGTGGAGACTGGGGAAGTGTCTTTTTTGCGGATCGTTAGAGCATCAGATGAAGGACTGTTCCCTCTCTACAGGCAGAGCAGCTCAGGGAGCCGGAGCCAAGGCTCCAGTAGGACCGCAGAGGGGGCCAGCCCTGCCGACCCAGCAGCAGAGATTTGTTCAGTATCAGCAGCAGGCCAGGGGAGGCCAGCAGGAGAGAGCTTTCGCCATGGCGGCTAAGGATGCAGAGGCAATAGGAGAGCTGATCGCAGGTTCGATTCTTCTCGACTCCAGTCCAGCATTTGCATTATTCGATTCCGGTGCTTCGTATAGCTTCATATCAGTATCTTTTGCGATTAGACATGGTATCATAGTTGAATCGTTGCCTAGGACTTACAAGATCACGACCGGGGGTGGCATTATCCTCGTACGTGATGTTTGTAAGGGTCGGAGAGTTATTTTGGGAGGCCGTGAGTTGGAGGTGAGCCTGTTCGTAATGCCATTGCCGAACTACGATATAGTACTAGGCATGGATTGGTTGAGCAGGCACCACGCCAGCATTGATTGCAGAGGGGGTAGAGTTCTCTTCAGAGCGCCGGGGGAGCCAGAGTTCGAGTACTCCAGATGTCAGGCAGAGCAGAGCAGCGGAGTCTTCTGTGGAGTCTCAGTCGAGGAGCAGGCGATTCCACACCCCTTGATAGCAGAGTATATGGATGTTTTCCTAGAGGAGTTGCCGGGATTGCCACCAGACAGAGACATAGAGTTCTCGATAGACTTGGTTCCAGGAGCGGAACCCATCTCTCAGCATGTCTATCGGGTGAACAACAGTGAGCTGGTGGAGCTGAAGAAGCAGGTGGATGAGCTACAGGACAAGGGCTTCATCCGCTCTAGTTCATCGCCATGGGGTGCACCAGTGTTGTTTGTGCCGAAGAAGGATGGGTCAGTATGCATGTGTATTGACTATAGGGCACTCAACAACCTCACGATCAAGAACAGATACCCACTGCCGCGGATCGACGATCTATTTGACCAGTTGAGCGGAGCTCGGGTATTTTCCAAGATTGATCTGAGGTCGGGATATCACCAGGTGAAGGTGAAGAGGGAGGATATTCCCAAGACCGCTTTCAGGATGCGGTACGGACAGTTCGAGTTTTTGGTTATGCCGTTTGGGCTAACCAATGCACCAGCAGTGTTTATGAACCTTATGAACAAGGTGTTCCACCAGTATCTGGATCAGTTTGTGGTGGTATTCATAGACGATATCTTGATATATTCCAAGACTGAGGAGGAGCACGAGGAGCATCTGCGGATAGTGCTGGAGATTCTCAGGAAGGAGCAGCTTTATGGAAAACTCTCCAAGTGTGAGTTTTTTTGGACCGGGTGGACTTCTTGGGGCACGTTGTGACTGGAGATGGTATCTCAGTTGACCCCAAGAAGATTGTAGCAGTCGAGGCATGGGCAGCGCCGACTTCAGTTGCAGAGATCAGGAGTTTCCTGGGGCTGGCAGGATATTATCGGAGATTTGTGCAGGATTTCTCCCGGGTTGCAGAGCCATTGACACGGTTGACCCGGAAGGATGCTGAGTATGTTTGGTCAGAGGAGTGTCAGGCAGCTTTTGATGAGTTGAAGAAGCGGCTTACGACAGCTCCGATTCTGACATTACCTTTAGGATCGGGTGGTTTCACTATTTATAGTGATGCTTCAGGAAAGGGGCTGGGTTGTGTGTTGCAGCAACACGGAAGGTGATTGCCTATGCTTCCAGGCAATTGCGTCCCATGAGAAGAACTACCCTACCCACGACCTGGAGCTGGCAGCAGTAATATTTGCTCTGAAGCTATGGAAGCATTATCTGTATGGTGAGAGGGTGGAGATCTTCACAGATCACAAGAGCTTAAAGTATGTGTTCACTCAGAAGGAGTTGAACATGAGGCAGCGCAGATGGTTGGAGTTGATGAAGGACTTCGACATTGTACTGCAGTATCATCCAGGGAAGGCCAACGTGGTTGTCGATGCCTTGAGTAGGTATCCGACAGCCATGTGTTTGACCATGGATCGGCATTTGCTTGCAGACTTGGAGAGCCTTGGGATTGAGGTGATCGCCTGGAGTGTAGATGCAGCTATGGGGGATGCAGATCCAGTCAGATTTGGTGGAGAGGATCAAGTCGGCACAGTTTGAGGACGTTGCTCTGCGGTGTCTCCGAGAGCAGGTTCGAGCAGGATTGCTGGAGGGCGAGTTTTCTCTTGCAGAGGATGGTGCCTTGAGGCACGGTTCCAGGTTATGTGTGCCCAGTGGAGATCTCAGAGAGCAGGTTATGCAGGAGGCCACAGATCTCAGTACTCCATACACCCGGGTGCCACAAGATGTACCGAGATCTGAGGGAGCATGTTTGGTGGTCAGGGATGAAGCGGGAGGTGGCTCGCTTCGTGGCTAGGTGTTTGGTCTGTCAGCAGGTCAAGGCAGAGAGACAGAGGCCCGGTAGATTGTTGCAGCCGCTGCCCATTCCCGAGTGGAAATGGGAGCATATCACTATGGACTTCGTATCCGATTGCCGCGCACACCAGGAGGGAAAGGCGCGATTTGGGTCATCGTTGACAGGTTGACCAAATCAGCCCACTTCTTGCCATTCAAGGTGGGTACGTCTACAGAGAGGCTGGCGGAGTTGTATATGCGGCAGATAGTCGGGATTCACGGAGTTCGGTCAGCATCGTCTCAGATCGGGATAGCCGTTTTACTTCCCATTTCTGGAGGAGTCTGTAGACCAGCTTGGGCACTCAGCTCAAGTTTAGTACTGCATACCACCCCCAGACGGACGGACAGTCAGAACGGACTATTCAGACCCTTGAGGATATGCTGCGGACGTGCGTCCTAGACTTTGGAGGTTCCTGGAGGATCATCTTCATTTGGTGGAGTTTGCCTACAACAATAGTTTCTAGGCCAGCATTGAGATGTCACCTTTTGAGGCTCTGTACGGACGTAGGTGCCGTACACCCTTATCTTGGGATGATGTTGGCGAGCGAGCTTTACTGGGGCCAGAGATGGTTGTTGATGCAGCCGAGAAGGTGAAGCTCATCAGGGACTGACTTCGCGTGGCGCAGGACAAACATCGGCACTGGGCCGATAGCCACCGGAGGCCGTTGGAGTTTGAGGTACAGATTAGAGTAGGATTAGATTTAGGTTGTTTGTTTGAGATTTTTGATCATGTTTGTTTATTATAATTAATTGAGACCTTGCTTGTGATTAGGTCGGAGACCAGGTTTTCTTGAGGATATCTCCGACTCGTGGTACGATACATTTCGGTGGAGGCGGGAAGCTTAGCCCGTGCTTCATCGGCCCTTTCGTTATCAGCGGGAGAGTCGATGACGTTGCATACAGGCTAGACTTGCGCCTGTACTAGTGGGGGTCCACAACGTATTTCATGTATCACAGTTGAGGCGGTACGTGGCTGACCCTAGCCATGTGCTCGATCATTCAGAGATAGAGGTTGGGCCTTCTCTCAGCTATCCAGAGCAGCCAGGGGAGATTCTGGATCGACGGGAGAAGGTTCTGAGGAACCAGGTGATACCCTTGGTACGCGTCGCATGGAGGCATCATTCTCCAGAGAGACTACCTGGGAGCGGGAGGATGAGATGCGCGAGCGCTACCCTTATCTTTTTGGACCGTGAGGTATGCTTTCTATCCTTCTCATCAGATGTATTCGCCTTTCAATTTCGAGGACGAAATTCTTTTAAGGAGGGTAGATTTGTCACTACCACTTTTCTAGCTTGGGGGTATTTTGGTCAATTTTCAAATTTTGGGAATTTTTGGAATTATTATGTATTATGATTTATTAGAATTAATATGATTTTTGGTGATTTTTAGGATAATTGATTTTGGGCCTATAGTTGACTTTGACTTGTGTTGACTAGAAGACTAACCTAGTGATTAATCTAGATTATGGCCACTTAGTTAGGTTAAGTAACCTTGGTTTGACCTAATTTAATGAGGTTTAAGTCATTGGAACTAGTTAGGAGTGATTTGGAGTTGTTTAGGCTAATATGGCTTAAGACTTCATAAGTCATAACTTATGGTTCTAACCATTTAATAAAACAACTTAGCCTTAGCCTATGTGACTTGGCCCAAAGCCCAAAATTAGCAACCCTAACATTTTGTCCAGTCAACCTAGGGATTCCCCCACTATTTAATCTCTCCTAAAATCTAGGGCTAGCCTCTTCCTTAGGAATTTATTACAAGAGAAGAAAGAGGTGAGTCCCCATGTTCAAAAATCCCTAGAAAATTCATTTTTCCTCCTTTTTAATCCAAACAAGTTGCAATAGGTTCTAATTATTGTTTTGTTGCTGTTGGAATTGGTTGTTCTCAGTTTTCTATCAATTTGGAGGAGTTTCACCATCAAGGAGAACATCACTCATTAAGAGCTTTTTGAGATTTTTGATACATAGAGGTAACTCTCTATTTTCACCATAGAATTCTGGTTTAATTGCATGTATAGGGAGCCCTAGACCTAACCTAACTATAGGAATAGGAATCCCCAGGTTTTTGTGTCATTTCGTGTCCTAACAGGACACGTATCAATGTCCTGTTCTTAGTGTTTGTGGAAATGCCACTGTGGATTATTTTGTGTTATTTTTGAATAATGTCTGAATGGAAAATTATGTTTTGATGTCGCTTACATGATTTCGAATGACTGGGGTGGTTTCGAGTCGTGTCTGAGTCGTAATGGACTCGCGGACAAGGCCCCGCGCGTGTCCTACTGTGCGGGGGCTCCACAGGACACGATACTTGATCACTTGACACGAGATTTGACACACCCCTTGGGGCACTCACTGACACGCCATGTAAAATTTTGTGGGCCCACGTGGCGTATTGAGGGAGAAATCCTCGACGCACGGGAATTGTACTGCTCTGTGCACTGTGCTTATTTGCCACTGATTCGGCTCGACACTTTGGACACGCGACACTGTGGGTCGATATAGGCGCTGAGACACGTGCACCTAGACCTAACCTAGGTGTGTACACAACCACGTGTCCCGTTCGTGTCGTGTCGAGTGCACGACACGCGTGCACACACGCACGAGCCTGTGCACACTGCACAGTGCCTGTGTGCACTGTTTGCGTGTTTAATATAGTTGGACACATTTGTGTCCTCGTTCTGGGACATAAACACATGGTAAGACACGTGTACAAGTTGTATTTCATTTACCAACCATTAGATTCATGAATTTTTAATTTTTCCTAATTGATTTCTCATTAACCCAAGTTAACTGATACTCGAAATTCCTGTTACATTTCCAGTTTTCACAATTGAGTTTTGTCTGATGTTTTAACCTATTAATCACTATTAAATGCATGTTTTAAGGCTCTAATCTGTTCTCCTATATGTCATCTGCCTGTGTGTCACATTTGAGGTTGAATTGATGGGTTTTGGGCTCAAATCTGAGAATTTAAGTTTGGGGACTGATAGTTTAGTTTGAGTTCAATGTTCCTGTTGTGATATTCCTTAAAATGAGGTTTGAACTAATGAGAAATGGTTCTTTGGGTTTTGTTGTGAGGCTATGATGTTTCTAATATTGTATTAACTTGAGTGAGGTAGATTTGTAGACTGAACTAATAAAGCATGAACTGTTTTAATTAAATTCGTGTGTCCTTCACTGATTTTTTCCTTTCCCATTATCTGAGCTTAACCTCATGTTGTCATGTGCATCACTCCTGGTTTTCCTCATGAATATAGCCACTGTCTTCTTGATTTATTCCTGTGAATTATGTCTATGCAATGTTGGTTCTTCATCTTCACAGATAGGTTCCAGAATTCAGAATTTTATAATTCATTAGACTGCCTATACTACCCACAGCCCCATGTAACATAAGTCCTTGATTCACACACCCATTCACCCTATCACTCTAACCCTCACACACATTGTACTCTCTCACCTACACACACACATGGACACATGTTCACTGTTTCCTGTGTAACCCTCACTGTTACACTCATTCCCTAACACTTTGCCACACTCTAACACACATTGCCCCTCTCTATATACATATGCTAGAATATAAGTAATATGTGTATACCTATATGTAATGTATGGATATATATAATGCATATGTATATATATATATATATATATGTATTTAAGCCATATGTATGTATAATGCATACATATGCACATGCTTGTATATATAGGTATAATGTATGTTGATGAGTAGGTTTCCCTATATGCATATAAATGAATACAATGCCAAGTTGAGTATTTATTCATGGTGAGGTTAAAATGACTTGTTGACATTATAATGAATATGTGTGTTGGCTTGATTTAGGCTTGCATAGCCTTGCAATGGTGTGTGTTAACTAGTGCAGCTTTATTAGACCTAGAATAGACTTACTAGACTAGTGTAGACTAGTTTGACCTAGTGTGGACTTGTTTGACCTAGTTTGACCATAGTTGACCTAGTTTGACTTCTAGGGTTGACCAGAGTTGATCAAGAGTTGACTTTGGCCTAGTTTGACCTAGATTCATGTAGAATGCATGGTAGAGCTTTATTTATCATTCTGGACTTGTTGTGACTTGTGCTGTTCTAATAGGAGCCAGACACCACTCCTTGGACAGTACTTTTTAGTTAGACACTTAGATACCAGGCGAGTACATTCTCTGATCATTTCATATCCTGTTAGAATTATTTTCCTGCTTTAGATTACTATACTTGATGCTGGCACGTTGGTAACACGGATTAGTACTATACGGATCCTTTCTTGAGATGTTATCCCCTCAGGGAGCATCGTATACTACATGTTCTGTGAGTTTCACTTACATGGTGTATCACTATGCTTCACGGTTCTTCGATCACTTGTGACATGTACTCTCATGATCACAGAGTCTTCCCAGAATCACCCATTTATGGGCTATCCATGTATCACCCCTTGTGGGCCTTTGCATGGAATCATAACATAACCTGGTTGGATCCTTGTGTATTGATTGGGGATACGGGGGAGTAGAAATAACATGTGAATAATTCCAAATAATATAATCTTGAACCACCTCTCCTGAATCACCTCTACCTGTTCACATGTCTAGCTTGTACTCTGATTCACTAGTCACTGTTAGTTCTCTACTTATAGTAGATATTTCTATTACAGTTCTCTCTCTGTTTACATACTGTATTTCTTTCAGATCCTGTATCTTAATTTACTGCATGATTATATTTTTCTAACATGTCATGATCTGTTGAGATGTATTGTGCTCGCTCATGTCCTGACTGGACCTGTTGAAAATATTACAGAGGACGAGGAGGAGGCTGGTGTGGATACCTATTACGGTGCCACCTTAGATGAGATGTTGGACCTGGACCATCAGCAGGCCCCACTAGCTGTGGATGACACACCCTTAGACTAGGATGCTTTCATTTAGTATTTCATGGATGATTGTACTTATTGATACTTGGGATCTGGGATTTGTATTATCTTAGACACTTAGACTTTCTGATGTACTTGGGATTTCCTTTCATTTTAGCAGTTTTATTTATCTATCTATCAGCTATGTTATCATCTGTTTTTCTTTGAGTTTTATCATATCGTGCTTCTTCTTCCTTAATTGTGATTGAGTCTACTTTTATCATGTCACCCCCATTCGGGGAGTATAAACTGTTTTAGCTTTATATTGCTAGATGTGTGACCTAGGACAGCGTTCTACCGCCGACACTGCGGCGTAGGCTGGACGTACCCACGTCTCGTGCCCTAACTCTAGGGTGCGGGTCGTGACATATAAAGTAGGGGGTAAGTAAAAAAATTCCTAATCATAATAATAACAGAGGCCACCACCACTTGCACTTGTTGCTTTAGGCAGTGGTACAAATCATATTTAGGGCAGAGTGTTTGTTGTGTACAAATTTTTCTTTTCTTTTCCTTGTGAAAGTGACAATATTGCTGTTAGCTGGTAGGATTTGGGACAAATCAAAGAGATTGTGCAGGAGATGTTGCAACCAGGTCAGACTTCAAGTCAGGCCGGGTCGGGCTTGGTCTTCGGACTGGACCAGACCTATATTATGGGCCAATATACGTGTCCCGGCACGACCCAATATACTAGGCCGGCCCGGGCCCACGATTAATCAGGCCCGACAGACACATGTGCCTATTTTTTGGGCCGGGCTCGGCCGGCCTGGCTCAATTGACAGGTCTACTCTCCTCTTTTTTCCCTCTTTCCTATGTAGCGGCAGCAACATCAATCCCAAATAGTCATTCACTGTTGGTGTTTTGCCTTTGGACTAGAAAAGATAGTCCCACATCGGCTACACCAATTGGAGAGTATCTCAATATAATGCTTTGCTTGTGTTGAGGTGTGCACATGAGATGTAGTGGGGCACAAATTTGTGCCATGTGGGAGTATTTTTCCTAGAAGAAAAAAGGATTAAATCCAACAAGGATACAAGTTGATTTTTGTTGTGGGGCTCGGACTCGGATACGGACTCCAGGATGTCTCGTGCATGCACGAGAGTGTTCGGGGGGGTAGGCGTGGACTGGCACACTTCTATGATGATTGTGGGATAATCTAAAATATCAAACTCTATTTTTGAGTATTGGTATTTTAGTCCCACATTGGATAGGAGAAGAGGTGAAGTCTCAACTACACTCTATAAATAGATCCCCTTGGCCTCCTTTGAAAGATGCACAAAGAAGAGAGTTGAGGGAGTCTGTTAAGTCCAGGAAGCCCGTTCAAGTCTCAAATATTGACTTACGAGCGTTCCAGAAGTTCTTCGTGAACTTGCTGGTTCCTGGAAGCTGTTCGTGCTCGTGTGGGGCGAATAAAGCTTTGAGCAACGGTGGTTCATTCACCCCATCTCATTCTCGCCTGTCATCGTTGCTGTTGCCTTTTACAGTAACTTCTTTTTAGAAGCTCTACTGCCGATAGTTGCTTGCACAAAGTCTCTTTAGATTTTTTGTGTATTACGTAGAATCTTTTTAGATCCTCGTAATTCAGAATCCTCCAGGATCTCTGTTGCACATCTTCTTTAAGGTGCTGCATTTGAAACGTTGTGTGTACAATTGTTTCAGTTTCAGAATTTTCCATCGAAAATTGTGCCTCGGCAATAACAATCTCAAAGCTTTATTGAGAAGATGGATAATTCTCGTGCTTCGCTCATCGATACCGGCTTTAACAAGTTGGAGAAATTCGATGGCGAACACTTCCAGATATGGAGACGAAAGGTCACTTTAAATCTTCAACTCGTGAATGTTGATCACGTGCTGTCAGAAGAAGAACCGATCGTTCCAACTAATGGATCTGCTGCGGCTGTGGCCGCTGCTACGACCAAGCAAGCGAAGTGGAAGAGAGAAAACAGTATATGCAAACTACTGATACTCAATTCCATGGAAGACTCTCTGGCAGAGTCCTACTCCAAGAAGACATCTGCCAAAGAGATATGTGACTCCTTGGAAAGCTCTATGAAGATGACGAGAACCGGTCCAAGATCTTCATGGTAGAAAAACCACAAGTGGACCTTCGAAGACGAGAAGGCGATGATGCCCCAAGTGAAGGAGTTTCTGAAGTTGCGTCAGAAACTAGAAGACGAGAACATGCCCCTCGTCGACAAGTTTGTCGTTGGAGGGATCGTCGCAAAACTTCCTACAGAATGGAGCAACTTCTATGCAAGGAAGCATCGAAAGAAGATGGAAATTAGCTTGGAAGATTTCTTGCAAGAGATCCATGTTGAGGACGAGATGCGCTCTCAACAGAAGATGGATACTCTGTCCCAACTGGCGAAGGCAAATCTGGTCCAAACCAGAGAGTACCAGGGGAAGCAGGCTGCTTCTCATCGCAAAAAGAAGGACTTTACGAATCTGAAAGTGAAGGGTCCTGCTTTCAAGCAGCAGAAGTCCAAGTCCCATGTGACTTGCTTCAATTGTGGCAAGAAGGGCCACTACAAATCCGAATGCAAGTCCAAGCCCAAAGAACAAGGTGAGCCTAGTAAGGTTTCTATGATTACTAATCTAGTTGCCATGATAGCAGGTTGCAACTGTGGGGGCTGACTTGGACTGGTGGATAGACACTGGTGCGAACTGCCATGTCTGTTCAGACAAAGACTGGTTCGTCTCTTATGAGCCAACTTCAGAGAAGGTCATAATGGCAAACCAGGCACAAGCTGAAGTACTGGGGATCGGGACGGTGGAGCTGAAACTCACATCGGGGAACACTCTGACGCTTCAAGGTGTGAAGCATGTTCCAGTAAATACTAAGAACCTGATC